>DWON01003708.1:0-17532 GCA_018251015.1 Phocides pigmalion okeechobee | reverse complement strand
CATGTTGCTTTACGGCGGGTTATGAGGATGGCGGTGGTACCGCCCCGGGCGAGCTCTAACGGCTCTACCACCTTTTAAGTGTTAATTAGACGACGTTACTATTCTTCAGGACAAATATGGCGATTGTAAGTGTAGTTGGTAACAACGCCATCGCCCGAGTACTGGTGATTACTATCATGATATTGAACGATAAGAGAAAATTTATAGATAATATCGCTAATCACCATTTTATCTATATTTATTCTATTGTAAAAACTCGTCACGTTTGATTCTCTAAGCCTTTTTTGTTATCTGGATAATAAAACAACTTCTATTTTTTTATATGTGAGTTAAGTAGTCGCAGCCCATAGACATCCACGTACAACCACAAACACGATCGAAATCCTATCTGAACTCGAATGTAGTTGCGTTGCTACTGCTGAAGACTAAGATGGTCGACTCGCTTCAAAGTGCAGCCGTCAAACACCTCTACAACCGAGACACAAGTAATGCTTTACGGCGGATTATGAGGGGGGCGATGGTACCTCCTCGGTCGAACTATAGTTCTCACGTATGATAATATTTAAATGAAATATTTTACTTCAATCTGTGTAACATATTGTTTATGAAAACTTGTTTATTTTATACAGTGTGATTGTAGTTTATTTGGACTACTTCCGTGCAATGAGCATGAAATATGACCTCGTTTAATGTATCTAGCATTTAAGAAAATAACTATTTTATTACTTATGTATGTCGGTAATAATTAATTACATACTTCGTATTTCATGGGAACCCAGAATAGTTACTTGAATAATTAACAATTAAATCATTCTCACTTAATATTCCGACTTAAATTCAGGCAATAAAAGTAAAGGAATATTCTTTATTTTATATTTTTTTATTTAATATGTTTTATATTTTTACTTTAGTAACTTAATTTATAAGTAAATGGTTGTTGTTAAAAGATTTGCAACTTATGTTTTATAATCGTGTGTAAGACTAAAAGGGCAGTTGTTTGAAAACAATAGTCAGTCCGACACAATTTATTTATTTTATAAGCAGATTTATAAATAAACATTTCCTGATCATAATTCTTAAACAAGCACACGGTTATAAGAACTGGTCCCTGGCCATAGTACACACGTCACTGATACTCGTGTTATGTAAACACGTCGCTGTCCGCTATGAATCATACTATGACTCACCGCACGCTGAATGTTTTGGCCTGTTAACCCTATCCTGCTAGAGCGTGCATTTCGTTTTTGTCAACCCTAAAATGTTGCTATCGTTATTGATAAGATTGGTGTTTTGGTTACTGTTGTTAAATTGAGGTAGCAAACGAACATGCGGTCTACTTGATGATAAATGGTTAACACTTTGACTGCGGCGTTTGTATATTAGATCAGGTCAGCGTTACGGGACGGCACAAAATTGGAGCTTATTTGTCTAGTCTAAAAATGCTCCGAAAATTCACTGAAATTTTTAATTTTTAGCATCTGTGTATAGTCTACAAATACACAGACGTAATGTCGCCCGCAGTTTTGTAGCGCCGACGTAAACAGCACTTTTGTTCGCCGATAATGTATACAGATTTGCACGTACATCTCCGTGTTGCGCCACGCAATATACAACAGTATTTTATGCGGCAGAGGAAGTGTTAAACCTTTCTTGCCACTAGCGTGTACTTCGTATTGTCTTGTCAACCCTAAAATTACCTGTTACCGTGATTAATAATTTGGAGTTTTATGGCTACTGTTGTTAATTTGAGGTAGCAAACGAGCATGCAGTCTACCTGATGATAACTGATTAATGCCGCGCGTGGACATCTGTAACCAAGTTCATAGAGAAAACAAGTCTCACCTGATGTCGATTACAGGTGCGTTAGGAATCTCGAGGATTAAATTTGATCGTAGTATTTTTTTTATAAAAATACTCTTTAAAAGTATTATAATATCTATACATTAGTATTGGCGGCGTATAAGTTATAAAAAAGTATAATTTAAAATTAATTTTATTAACGATTTATTTCTAAGAATGAGGAAGTTGATAAAACATCAACATAGACAATTTCATAGAAGTCAAGTCAGTATTATTTACTGATTCATTAGTTTCCTAATAAGGAAGATGTGATTGATTTTATTATGAAATGTAATAATAAACCTGCTTGAGGTGTCAGTGTCATAGATTTCCGTGAATATATGTTTAATTGGCGCAAGCACGTTTGAAACCCTTGCATAAATGATTATGCCTGTTTTTTTATTTGTTTTTATTATGAAAGAGTAAGAAATGGGCATGCGGACCACCTGATGTTAAGTGGTCACTGCCCATGGACAACCACGTCCAATCTCAAATAGAACAGAAATTCTATTTAAGGATGGACGCGGATGCGTTCCTACTCTTGAGGACAAAGATGGTCGCTTCCAATAATGTGTATCCGGCAAATTTTATGTGAAAAGGGTAGCAAACGAGGATGCAAATCACCGGATATTAAATAGGCTATAGATATCACGTACAACCATATACACGACCGAAATCCTATCTGAGCTCAAACGTAGATGATACGTTTCTACTCGTGAGGACTAAGATGGTCGCCTCGCTTCAAGGCCGGCAACCAACTGTCCAATCGAAACACAAGTAATGCTTTACGGCGGATTATGAGGCGGTGGTACCTCCCCGGTCGAAAGTTCTTCCACCATTATGTTTTCTTATATGCTATAACCACGTTAAATCTAGCCTATGACGCAAAATCCAGATAGGAGTCCTATCCTAGTCCTACTTCTTCATATTAACTTTAGTGTGTATTTTAAAAATTGACGGGATATTGGGTTTCTGCTCTTAAGGAATTTGTTAAAACTATGTATATGTATATATAGTTTTAACAAATTCTAAATATATGTGTATATACACATAATATAATATATATATATATATATATATTGTGTTTACTAACATTTTTGACATTTTATTAAGTTAAACTAACAAATTTATAAATAAGAAAAATATTTCTAATTATATAAATCTATAAAAAAATTAAAAAAAAAGAAATAAATAAAAATATTTGTTAAATTATGCATCTGAAATAATGTATAAAATATAATAGCATATACGTTAGTATTTTAAGATTATTCAATATTTAATATTGAATAATCTTAAAATACTAACTCATGCAAATATTTTAACGCGAAGTGCTTCTCATTCGAATAAATAGACTTTTTTATTTCTTTTACGTTACATAATATCTATTTAATTACGATTATCATTCTTACCACAGACGTCATATTATATGATTTTTTTGAAATCCGTTAAATTGAAAAGAATGTGTGTATGTGTGAATGCATATTTAAAGTTAATAATATTATTAGTTAAACTTTTTGTACCGCAATATAATTCCATTTACCACTGCTACTCCTTTTCCATAGGTTGGCTGGAAGAGATCGCTGCATGAGCGATAAGTCCGCCTATAGTGTACTATGTTGTGAAATATGTAAATCTTTGTCTTCTATTTTATGGTATGCAATAAAGTATATTATATTCTATTCTACTCTATTCTATTCTATTCTATTCTAAATTTAGTTCGACCGATGACACCAACACGGTCCTCATAACCCGTTAGAAAGAAACTCCCGTCTTTCCGTTGAAGAGATGCAGTTGTCGGCTAAACTTGTGGCGACAGGTTCAACCTCAAGAGTCGCATCGTAATCATTTAAGACTTCAGATAGGAGTCTTGTTTGCGATTGTATGCGAATGAAGGGGCCTGCATGCTTATTTGCTAGGTGCAAGGTGGCAAAACCTATGCAGAACATGCCTATCTAAAGAATACTGACGACGGGAAGTAAAAGCTATAAAAATTTTGAAAATTACCAAGGAAGGTCGAATAGGACACTTGGAACCTTGAGCGTGCAGACAGTCCACTCGATGTTAAGAGGTCCCTGTCACTCAAAAATTAAAATAAATTTTATTTTATATATGTGAAGGGTAACAGTTAAAAATAATCAGTTATATTTTTTAATCTACCGGCAGAAATGGAATACTTCATTTATGGAGATCCGGAATCATTGTGGGCTGGTCGTTTTATTGAATGACATATTTGTTACATAATCTTTATAAATACATCGCTGATTCTAGTATATTTCCGCATATTAGATTTGCATTTAACTCCACCACGGAACTAGAGTGATAGAACTTAATCGGATACACAAACTATATTGGCTAAAATCGAAACTTATTAGCAGAAGGTTCCAGGGATTTTGTACAAGGCATAAAGCCTAATATTTATTTTAATACAATAGGTGTTAGTTGGACTAATTGGCAGGGACCGACACTGGGCACTCGCCGTCGTCGCGTTGAAATGTCCCGAAGTGGACGGTGCGCTAGGTGTTCAGAACACCATCGTCGGATTAGGAAATTGCTTTTGAGGCAGGTCTGACTAGGACAGACGCCATTGTCGGAATTGCCGGAGTATGCGAATATGTTCCCGCATCTCCACTCCACAGTGGAGCGGTGGCACACTCGTCAGGTTTTTAGTCAGTTGGAGGCCCCATAACCTTCCGTGGGCCCTATGGTACTCGAGTATAGTTTTCCTGGCAATATATATAAAAAACTGTAATACTTCTTTAAAAATTGTTAATGTTACTATAACAGTTCTTTTAAACTTATAAATTTTCATCGATTTGGAGTTTCTTCAATTTTTAGTATCAATTTGTCTGCGATCGACTTCAGTTTATAGGACAGGACACGACTTCGGTTTAACATGAAGTTGATTTCAGATGTTCATGGGTGGCAGCGACCGCCTGCCGCCATGCAGACTGCAGGTCTGCTACTACTGTCATATGAAATAACTCCGACAGATGTTCTCTGTCGGATTTATTTATCTATTTATTTATCTAGCTACCCTTTGAATTATTTCTTCTAAAAAGCTACCCGTGCGAGGTAGTGGGGCAGTAAGGGATTGATTAACCCTCGACAAAAATAATGTAGGTTATTATGTAATTATGTATGGAACCTGTATTTGTGTGTGACATTGTATAATTAGAAACGTATCAAGCTAATATAATGCGTTTTTTTCCTTGCCGCTTCAGTCGAGGGCCGACTTGTGCTTAGACAAATATGTAGACTACAGCTTACACAGATCATAAACAAGAGAGCATGTCATTTCTATCTTAAAATAACGGTACAAAGTTGCTGCGTTAGTGTTTAAATTGTGGTGTAGACTTCGTATTCGTTTTTAAAAGTGATACTTAAATTTCGGCTTAAGGCTAAGGGACGATTCGACCAAACTAAGACAAGGGTTAATATAAGTGTAAGATTACGGTTTTGATATTATATATTATTAAGTAACACTATTATTTTGACATGAATTCTATAAACGTAATAAAATAATTATATTTATGAAATTCGTTAAGATTTCGAATTTAACGTGCTTAATATTTTGTTATTTATTTTATGATAATACGAGGATTTCTAACACTGGCCATAGACAAGATAGGACAATTGTAAAAAAAAACAATGTAGGTGCATATAACAAAATATTAAATTAAAATTTAAGATTAAGGTGATTGTTTAGTGGAATCTGAAAACGAAATTGAAGATGAAGGTGATCTTTTACAAGTGTGTACAAATCCAACGTGTGTATCTATACCGCGGTTAAATTTTTATACTACGGCTCATGATATTTGTATTTTAACATTGAAATTCAACCAAAACAAGTTGACGCGATAAAACGAATAAATATTGCAAGAAATATAAAAAATCGCAATTGTCGTATTTATAAGTACTTACATTTTATCCGATTTGTTCATTTGAGGCTAATAATTGTAGGTGTTTAAGTATAAATTCGGATTTTAGTGCTCAAACTATACACCAGATAATTATAGATCGAGGATCTCTAGGTCTAGGTCTAGAGGTATCTCTAGGCCTAAGATTGCAACGGAGATAATCCCTAAGATTCAGTATGACACATTCGGCGTCCCACTCCCTCCCACAGCTTCGCAGTCTCTCTCTCTCTCCAGTCTCAATTCGACCGCGAACAGATCTATATGTTTACATGAAATTTAATTATTTAGTGAGTTTATATATCGAGTGTGGAGGAATCGACGCGCAGTAGCGAGCGAGCGGGAAGGACGCTATGGCGCTGCGGCGGGGGTGCATCGCGACGCTGGCGACGGCGCTGGCGACGCTGGCGTCGGCGACGTCTGCGGTCACATACACCGGTACGAGAATACACTATATTACTACATAACATATTCTTTTGAGTAAAAATGTTTAAGAGAATTTAAAATTATTGTTATTAATACTTATTTCCGTGTTTGTACTTGGTGGTTATATATTTACAACTGTACAATAATTTGTAATGATCGGTACGTGACAAATGTAGTGTTTATAACAGAAAAAATGCTAGTAATGTTTTTGCCGTGAGAACAATATGAATAATAGTGTTTTTATTGAAATAATCATTTATCGATAATTTTGATGCCTCAAGAGTAAGTAGCAGCATGTTCGAGCTCAGATAGTATTTCAGTAGTGTTTGTAGTTGTACGTTAATGTCTATGGGCTGCGACTACTTAACATCAGGTGGTTTGCATGGTCATTTGCTACTCTTCTCGCATAAAAAAAGTACACCACCTTTATGATTTTACAAGGAGATGAACATTAAATTCGTTTCTAGGGTGAAGTCATTCTTGCGTTACGTTGGGAAATTGTGGTTGCCGCCTACACTTAGAAGCTAAGCATGGTCGCTTAAGGTTCGCGAAGGTCTCATGAGTAGCAAACCATCTATGCACGTTATCAGTAGGACCTTAGTTATTTTTGAAGTTGGACAATTATCTCGATGGGGTGCAGAAACCATTTCACATCAAATTACCTGCACGCTACTTTTGCAATATAAAAATATATTGCAAATATAGGCGAATATCTTATTCTTCAGGAGCAGCAATGCATTTGTGATCGATTTTAGATTTCCTCTTGTACATCAGGTTTAACAAGAATCTTTATTTCTCATAAGAATAATACAATTGACGAGACCTGAAACAGTTTGATATAGAAGATAACATAGAATGGCAGTACGTGCAATTTCGGTCATAGTAAAAATTAATATAAACGCGGTAAAATTATTAGTATTATTAACAACTAGTTGTATTCTGCGGCTTCATTCACGTGTAATCAGAATAGTTTTATTCTGTTGAATTTGATTGTATTTTTGTGTATAAAACTATTTAAGCAACACAAACCCAAGATTCGTAATGTTCGTGTAATCCTAGCTAAACCGCTTCGCTGTAACATATCATTTGGAACTAACATTATCGCGGATTTTGCACATTTTACTATGTACCGAATACTCACGACTAATGATTCGATTTTTGATTGCCGACATTTCGAACCAGTTGCATGGCTCCTATTCACGGGTAAACTTCGGTGGTAGGAAATTGTCGACAGATGCGAATGGTAGATTTATCTATCTACTTTTAGTCTAGTTCGTTTTTCTTTTCTGAGTTCCTAACCCCTACGCTAATTAGTCTCGCCAATCCAATATATGTATATAGCTTCTAGAGGAAAAAACTCTTTTGACTCGAAGTGAATTAGTGAATTCACTTCGTCATATGTTTGACTTCGCCTTTGACTTTGACTTCATATTATGGCCCAAAATATATTTTTAAATTGCAGTCTACAGGTTATTCTGATATATATCTGATGTATCTGAAGTATTCTAAAGTGTCTGAAGCTATATTATTGTAAAGTTTTATCAATATCCGTTCCGTAGGTTTTTGTCTGAAAGATTAACATCCATACATCCTCATAAATTACGCATTCATCATATTAGTAGGAAAGGTTTTAAGGTTGCAAAAATAGTGGATGCAACATTGAGCATGGTTTGTTTATTGTTAACGAAATATATTTGTTTTATTTATAATATGAGATTTTAGCAAAAGTTAATACGGTTTTAATATTTGTATGGTAATTTATTATAACGATATATGGAGTTGTTTATCAGGTGGGCTGCACACAACTGCGCTACTTCCATGTAATAAAAAAATAAGCTACTCACAAGGTTATAATGCTTTCACCGTTGTAAACTCTTGAGATCTCATGTAAAGTTTCGCCCTAAGCTCTACATAAATATATGCACAAATTGCAATACCTTAAATTAAGTTCGTGGTCAGGCCTAAGTATTAGCGAATTTTGAGAAATGAATCGGTGCTCAATTTAAATAAACATCCAATTGAAGGTAATACCGTTCAATTCATTACTATTGAAAATTCGCAGCGAGGACGACCAGTACTAGTAGTTATGAAATTGTGCCATTGTGAATTAATTATCACTGAAATATGCTATTTTTATATTAGAAGAGTAGCAAATGTGCTTGCAGGCCTCTGGATGTTGGGTCGTCGCTTAAACCCACGGACGGGTTACATATTTATACATTTTCAAGTACAATTTAAGTCCTTTCGGAGATCATACAGATCTACTCTTACTGAGGTCTTAAATAGTGTGCTCACTTTTGTAGCCCGCAGCTATATCTCAGTAAAATTTAGTTCAAATTTCTTATGTCAATTTCAAATCTATTTATCGGCTTTGAGCGCCCTGTAGACTAAGGTAGACCGGAACCGCCTGCCACTATAGTGGGACCAGTGGACGAGGATCGATCGACACGGCCCATAGTTCGCCACATTGTGATGTCTTTGGGTGAACAGCGTGTTCAATATTCCCATGATGTGGACTCGTAGAGGCCGGAGACCAATAGCGGAATGGCGGAAGAGTGCGAAAGCGTTTCCACGGGTCTACTATCTGGTGGTGGACTTGTGTTACTCTCGTCAAGTTCTTAGTCGATTGAAGCCCAACATAATCTTCCCTCACTTTCGTGGTCGAAGATACTCGTCCCGATTCCTGGTGAAAAAAAAATCGAGGGAGAAAAGCCATCATATAAATATCTCTGCTCTATTTTTAAATATGTTATTGATAACATACACATTAGACAGTATAAAAACATAGGGAGCACATTGAGCTTCTCCGATTGAAACTAAAATTGCTTTATTAAAGATTATGAGGGCGGTGGTGGGATCTCTTTGTTCTTTGTTTTACCATTTATCACTTTTTTATGTAAGCGAAGTAGCAAACAAGCAAACATATCTATGGTCAAGTGGTTACTGCCGCACATAGACTTGCAACGAACTCCGAGTTCGCTTAATGTCGATCATAAAAACGTTGCTACTTTTGAACATTAAGAAATTCGTATGATGTGTAACTGAGCCGGCAACCTCACCTCTCCATCAAAATGAATGAATTTACGCTAGAAATGAAGTTTAACGGTGGTACCTTCTCGTCAAACTGCACCGGTTTTAACGCCGTACTGAAGCCGCCATGGTCTTTTTAGTCACGCTAAAGAGTCTAACAAGTTGACTTAGAATACTAAAAACGAGGCATTCAGTCTTAGTCCTATATAATGCATAAATTTTGTATTTGTATTTGTATTTCGTTATTTTAGGTTCATATTGTGAAAAAAAAATTAAATTCTACTTAAAGTTGTACCTACTAACTATCAGGTACGTAATGCATTTCGAACATGAAATAAACTTAATATTTTTAACAGCATGTTTAGTTTCAGAACATGTTTTGTCTACAAAAATCCTAAAATGTGGTATAACAATAACAATATAAGAAATTCGCACGTATCAAGTTCACATTTTTTACTTTCGACGCGTGTTTCTGAACGGATCCGGTTCCATTAACGACCAACAAAACCAGCCGACTGTGAATATGTCACCTGCGCACCTGAACTTGAACTCATTTTGTATCTCGTTAGTTAACTCACTGAAGGTCCATTGGACGAATCAACGGAATATCCTGGAATATATCTCTGCATATTATAAAACAAAGTCCCCCGTCGCGTCTGCCTATCCGTCTCTTCGCGATAAACTCAAAAAGTAATGAACGGATATCTTCACAGTTTTCAACAATAGGTAATATGATTCCTGAGGATGGTTTTAGTGCATAATAAGTAAGTTGGGCGCGAAATTAAATAGTTAAATTTAATATAGTAATTCAGTCGTCGTTTGAAATAGATGTTTCTAATTATTAGTTTTTGCAACTAGGTAATGATTGGATGCATGTATGAAAGAAAAATAATATAAGTAAATATAAACTCTTCTAATTTTTTTCTATTTTTTTTCTTTTCTTCGCTGTTTTGCTTCTTAAAGTTTTATCAACATTAAATTGCCTATGTATAAGTTATAAGTGGAAACTTTGCTGATCTATGTATTTATGTAACTGACCATGTATTTATGTAACTGACTATGTATGTATGCTATCTATACAACAATTATTGTATATTTCTCAAATATATGATATAAATATAAATAAATAAATGGGAAGTACGTGTTTTTAATTATATGGAGAGGGACTACGGTTAAAAGCAAGTTCATTTACACTTGCCGTTCACATGGGTTTCAGTCAAAGCTTTTATCTTACCTAATTGATGGGAATATGCCATAAGAACAAAACTACCGCCATATTATTATTAATTTTGGTATGTTAATTTTGCTAATAAATTTTATAGAGATTATGACGAATGTTATTTATTATCCGAATTTACAGTTAGGCAGCATCAGGTGTTACTTTCCGAAAATACATGCTAAATTTTACGTTAAAAAAATATTTTGCAATAACCTGCTACACATATATTATAATAGTATACAGTGTTTTTTTAAACCGCGGGGTGCAGCCGTATCCGCGGTCTGACTCGGACAGAATTCCGAGTTCCGTTCCCAGAAAGACAGAAGTCTGTATATTTAGATTTTTGTTCTTGGTCTGACATCATCTGACATCATCTGTGAAATACGAAACAATTCAGCTTTCAAAATAACAATTAATTACTCTTGCTTTATATCCGTTAATTTTATGTTTATATTTATTGCATTATCTAAAGTAAATCTCAATATTCTGGAGCAAAGTAGGAAAATCTGTTTACGCCTGCCACACCAATAATATGTTGTCATTACTAACTTACAGCGGCAATGTAGCGCGCAGTTGTGTTCTAGCTATATCTAGCTGTATGTAGAATTACTTTTTATATGCATTTAAAGCGAATAACTGATTTTTTGTAGGAGTCACATCTTGGAGAATGCGTCCTAACGGTATGATTTTATAGTAATATCATCGTGGAATTTATACATTGTACTATGTATCGGGTACTTAGGATTAACGATATTTCATTGCCGATATTTCGAACCACTTGCGTGGTTTATGTATAATTGCATATAACAAGCACTTTCATAGCTTATTATACTAATCTCTTCTAGTTCTCCTTTATTTAGATGAGAAATGACATATAGATGGATACAGGTCGACCAGAGGCGTGTTAAAATGCATTTGGGGTCCGGTTTTATGTTTATGTTTAGTGTAATTTATTCAGTCGATGTATGGTTTTTGAGCATAGATTTGTCGTTCCAGTCGAAGACTACAACAAGTTGCCTCGGCTGTATCACCTGGACGACTACGACGGCTGCCTGTCGCGGGGCGGGCTCTACTGCCTCGGCACGTTCAAGCTGTCCAACGACAAGAACCCGCATTTTGACTTCATTAAGGTAAGTCCAAATCAAATCAAAATATTTTTATTCAAAGTAGATTCTCTGCAGAACTCGTTTTGAACGTCAAACTACCGCCGACTCGCAAGGTGTTTTTTTTCGGAGAAGAGTCTGCGAAAGAAACTCCACTACCACTGACCGCATACCACCAAATTTGATAAGTGGTAGTATAATTCGATCGAGGAGTTACCACCGCCCCTCTTATAAACCGCCGCGATACAATTCATGTGTTTTGGTTAGAAAGGTAAGATTGTCGGTTACAAGTTCTTTTTGAGGTGCATAGGCTGCAGTGACTATTTAACATCAGTTCGCCTGTATGGTCGATTGGTAATCTTCTCAAATAAACATGTGTGTACTTATATGTATACACGTAATAAGTTATACTTCTGTAAGGTAATTAAGTAAATCTACAAAACAATTTATTAAACAAATTTTAATCAGAAAAATTAAAAGAAGGGAAAAAAAAAAATAGTTCGCCCGGGGAGGTACCACTGCCAATCTCATAATCCGCCGTAAAGCATTACTTATGTTTCGGTTGGAGAGGTGCGGTTGCCGGCTACATTTTGAAGCGAGGCGACCAATCTTAGCCTTCAGGAGTAGCAATGCATCTACGTTCGAGCTCAGATAGGATGTCAGTCGTGTTTGTGGTTGTATGTGGCTGTCTATGGGCTGTGTATGGGCTGCGGCTGTGACTACTTAATATCAGGTGGTTGTATGCTCGTTTGCTACACTTATCACATAAAAAACACCAATACACGAAGTAAATACCACTAATAATAATCATTTTCGAAAATAAAAAAAAAATCAATGTGCCAATAAAAAGGTAACTTATTTATCGATTGCTGTTAGTATTGGGACTGGTTACTGACGTAATTATTTTGTTTAAAAGAGAACGTAATGAATAAAAAAACTGATTTTAAATGTTTTTATTATGACAAAAGGACTCGTAAGTACTTTATACATTCGAATAACTAAACCGCCTAAATCATGTGTATTTATAAGCGATAAGATTCGGCCTAATTTGAAAAATACAAGTGAGTTAGACGGTACACACATTACTCCGCACCTCGCGGTCACGCGCGCGCATCCGGGCAGGGCCATACATAGTTGACGGCACGGTTCTCCCGCGCGGAGATGCGTCCTCACTGCATCAGGCATTGATGACCCGCATCATCAGCAGGCGTCTTTAAACGCAGCAGAATCAGGTACTGCGAGCGATCGTAGGAGCTGGTCGTTACGTCAGGCGGAGCGCGATTTCTGAGTGGAAACACTGGTTGAGTTTGTGTCAGATAATGTCCCTATAGTGTTTATCGTTTGTCGTACTGAGCCATCACAATAAAGTAATACCTATTACCTACCCTCGATCGAGGCATCTATTCGTAAGTGCGCGCGCCGCTCACAATGCCTTTCGTCACAACTTATAAATGAGAAGTTCATTCCAATACTAGTTTATCTTAAAAATAAATGTAGAGACCGACTTGAAGTGGCACTAGACTTTGGGAAAAAACTTTTATCATTTTCCGCAAACTTGAACTCTTTAGGAAAAAGTATGCAGCAGCCCCGTACTTCGCACTAAAATTTACCACATGCGACAACAAAGTATGTAGTACTAATAAAACCTTTTAACTATTAATAAATACTTTGGGCTTAAAAGTATTACGTTGGCCAGGAAGGGACAGTGTGAAAATTACCGGGGTATGGCAGAACAATGTTTAGGAAATATCGTCCTATGGTATTTACTGGTATGGTCCTATGGTATGTATTAGTCCGGGAAAATCTCTGACTTGAATAGCGCTTAATTTCCCATCATGTTTGTCCAGGAGTACTCCGCGGACTCTCGCAATTTCGATCGCACGCTGCTCCACCGGGGCTACTGCGTCAGTTCCCGCTGCTCTGCCGACACCGGCACCAACTCGACGCTGCGCTTCGAGCGATGCGTCCAGCACGTCGCAAGGAGACACGGCTTTAAGACCACGCTGCAGACGTTGCACTACTGCAAGAGCGGAAAAGATAAGCCGCCCGAAATGAATATCTCTCAGATGGTCTTCTTGGCCGTAGTCGGACTACTTTTGCTCTTCAACTTGATTGGAACCTTATACGATTTGGTCACAGAAGGAGAGAACAGTATGTTTTTATTATTCACTTTATGTACTTTATCAAAGTAGCCAACTTGTTAGCCACCCTTTCATAGATGTCGTCGCAGCCCACGGATACCTTAATGCAAATTCAAACAAGATAAAAGTCCTATCTGCATTCGTGTGCAGATTTCTCGTGACCTCTAAACTAAGATGATCGCCTCCCTTGTGAATGTATCCAGCAACAGCAGCAGTACAACTCAAACACAAATGCTTGACGGCGAATCATGATGAGTATTATGATTTATTATGAAAGAGTAAGAAACGGGCATGCAGGCCACTTGACGTTAAGTGGTCACTGTAGCCCATGGACAATCTCAAATACAACAGGATTTCTATTTAAGGATGGACGCGGATGCGTTCCTACTCTTGAGGACTATGATCGTCGCCTCCAATAATGTGTATCCGGCAAACACACCTCCCCAACCGAAACACAATACGTGACGAACATGTTGCGGTGGTGGCGCCACGGGCGAGCTCTACCGGCTCTACCACCTTTTTAATTGTCTTTTTTGTCGAATTGTCGGCTACGCTTAGAAGTGAGGCGACCATCTCGGTATCATTATTTCTTGTTACTAAGACTTGTCTCCTGTTGACCTCCAGTTGGTCTGGCCATGTTGTGTCTCGTGTAAAATGGCGTATAATGTTTGCAGAGAACAAGCTGGCGATGGCGTGGTCGGCGCGCGCCAACTGGCGGCGGCTGGTGGCCACGCACGACGACGGCGACCCGCGGCTGGCCTCCCTCGCGCCCATACAAGGAGCCAGGTCTCACCTTCCGCCATTATTTCATTCTAATTAAGCCACAAACTGGACAAGTCAAATAAGATTGACATGCGTCGTTATTGCTACTTCGTTATTTATCTATTCATTGTACAGGATGCTTCAGAAATTATTGACAAGTATAAGCACAGGAGAGCATAAATCCTTTGAAACATATTGAGAAGACCGATATCAATATTGCGCGCCATTACTTCTTCTCTTTTAGTTATTCCATCATTCTTGGGAGATGGGTGCACAGTTTTAAGACCATGATTATTTAAGTCCTATGGAACATAAGGAGTTAGATTTGCTTTGAACTAATTCTTAATTTTTTTTATTTTATTATAAATACAAAATTCTAATTAAAATCAATTTACACATGCAGAAACGTATACAAATATGTAAAATCAAATAAAAAAGTATCAAAAGAACAGAAAACATAATAAATATAACAGTTGTGATCAAAAGCAGGTTATCGGACTGTAGCCATCTTTCCCAGACAACCTTAGACTGGAAAATATGGTATAAGAGTAGAAAAAAACGGTATCTAAGATTAAGGTTTCTACGCCCTAACTTAAGAATATTTTTTCTTAAATATAGTCACAAAAGATTTAAAGCAAGTTTATTTAAATTATGACAATAATAGATGTTTTACTTGATTATAAATGCCTTAAAACTCACTTTTTACTTTTTAAAATTATAAATATATACATTGAATCCAGAAACTTGGAAAATTCAGTATAATAGCACTTATCGTTTGTAAACCTTTGCAGCCATCTATCAAACACGCTGTATATAGGCTTTAGTCAGTTATACAGAAATTTATTTGCGTCCACTCGAATTGATAAGGTATTATAGATAGGATATTTTTACTGCCGCATAATTAAAACAAATTAACCATTCAAAGTCCTAATTTGCATGCTTTATTACTGTATTGGACTCCGGCCGTAATTCTTGCATTAGTAAATAGGCACCACAGGCTGTTTTCACGATACGAAATTTAAAAATAAATATTCCATGTTTAAACTTGGAATGCCACTTAAGTGCGAATAAAAATGACATTGCATAATAAGTTATTATAAATTTAAAATCTGAATCAGATCATCTGAATAAGATGTATTCCTTAACCTTGATGGAAATTTATACAGAACAACAGCCCAATAGATCCGTATCGCGGCCAAACGTACGTAGTGTGTTTATTTTATATTATTGGACGATTAATATTATAATGAAGATATTTTCTATTCACGACTAGCGACGCGATCCAGCTTCGCTCGGGTAATAGAGTTTACATTTACTTATATTATTTTTATTTCATATATCTAGTCATTACCGACTTGCAAAAAATAACAATTAAAAACACCTATTTCGAACGACGACTAAATTACTATATTGAATTTAACAAGGTGTGCGGGTGCCGCACCTCTCCAACCAAAACACAAGTAATGCTTTACGGCGGATTACGTTGTATTTGTGACACAAATATAAAGAGCACTATACATACATATAATTTATTTACATACATATAAATTTATTAACTTCAATTTAGAATTATTTCGTTTTAAAGAATTTCATGTTGTTTTAAGGTTTCTTTTAATTTATTTTCTCTTTTAGAAGTACAAATCACTTAAAGACTAACGACTTAAAGACAATGTCAGAGCAGCATCAACATTACGGCAACGTTTCAGGGTCCTGCTCCTCGGGCTGGTGATCATGACGCACACGTCGCAGATACACCAAATGTTGTACTTGTACAAACCCTCCGACTACGAAGAGGTGAGCTTTTGTAAGCTTTAAGTGTTATCATCTTTGTGTTTAAAACTTAAGTGCAAGTTTTTGAGTTGTCAATTGTACCGTGGGTTTTGCTGCTTTTATCATCATATAAAAAACTGGTGAGCTAATATTAATTGATTGCTGCAGCCCTTGGACGTTCACACGCAACCTCAAAGAAGAATGAGATCTTTTTTGAAGTCGTGGATACGTTCCTCTTTTAGACTAAGAAAGTCGCCTCGCTTGTTCGTATTACCGGTTACACCGCACATTTCCAACTAAAAACACACCAGAGTTGCTTTTTGCAAGATGGTACCACATGGAACCACAGTTTGACGGGAGAGGTACCATTACCACCTTCATTGCTATAAAACAATTCAAGTATTTTGTCAAGTGTCAAATCATCAAATGTCAAGCTTGTAACTAAACCCTAATACAGCAAGTAACATATTCATGTAGTAATTGTACTTTTTCCCAGGTCCTGTCGCACCCGCTGACGATGCTGATCCGTAACGGCACGGGGCTGATGCAGACCTTCGTCGTCATCTCCAACTTCCTGTTCGCCTACAGCCTGCTGCTGTACTCCAAGACCAGGACCGTCGACCTGAGCCTGCTGCATTTGTGCATCTTGCAGAGGGTCGTCAGGTGGGACTCATAATTCCTCAACCAGTGAACCATTTAGAAGCGAGGCGACCACCTTAGTCCACAGGAGTAGCAGCGTATCTACGATCGAGCTCAGACAGGACTTCCTACTGAAGGACCCGCTTCCTGTCGTCAGTACGCTTAGATCTGTCAAACTAAGCAACAGATTTTAATGCGGTTTTCATCAATAGATAGTGTGATAGAGTGATGATGAGGAAGGTTTATACATATACATATATAGTACATTAAGAAATAGACATATAACAAGACAATGTATAGTGGAATTGTTCCGCCTTTATAGGTCTACAGAAAAGTGCGCGATGGCATACAGGTGTATCTCTTCAACTGATGGCTTTTTATGTTCACTTCAATGTTAGAATTGGTCACGTGTGATGCGGTCATTGGGAAGCTAGCCACGGATACGACATTAATCCTTATGAAATGAAAGACGTTAATCGCCTTAATTATTTCACGCAAATAATAATTGCATTTTACACCGTACACATTGTACTTATGGAAGTTATCGCAAAATTAAAAGTATGCACGACAAAATAATTCAAGAAATTTCACACTTTAAATTTAAAGGTGGTAGAGCCGTTACAGCTCGCCCGGGGCGGCACCGCCGCCACCCTCATAACCCGCCGTAAAGCAATATGTTCTTCATGTAT
>DWON01003707.1:0-17535 GCA_018251015.1 Phocides pigmalion okeechobee | reverse complement strand
TGTCCATGGGCTGCAGTGACCACTTAACATCAGGTGACCTGCATGCCCGTTTCTTACTCTTTCATAATAAAAAAAACAAGTAAAAATAATCTATAAGGCGGATTTTTTACATTATGGCACACAAAATGTGTTCCATATTGATGGAATGAAACATCAAAATGATTTTTAAAACGATTACAATAATATCTTTTTAAGTTAGATGTTTTGGCAGTCGGATTTCATGTTCAGATATGTCGTTTTGCAATCAAATCAATTGAAATGTTTAACTTTTTTTCTAAATGCATCCATGTCTATACTGCAAATACCTTTTTCCTAAATAACACAAACGATATGTTGTTATGTCCGCCAGAGGCACCATAACAAATAAATAAAAGTAAGCCTTTTGCAGAAATTTGTTCAGCTGTTGTAACAGTGGAAAGTTAATGACAGACAAGGTTGGTTTGCCTGATTGAAAATTGTAGTTCGTTTTTGGATTTATACTTTCATCAAAGGGCAGAATTTTGTTACACGTATTTAGAGTTAAAAAATGTGTATAACAGTGTAAAGAGGAAACCTATTTTTTGTCTGTATTGACTAGGCTTGATTTTATGTTAGAAAAGTACCAAACGAGTTTGTAGGACACATAAGTGGTCCAACAAACAAATGGAGCCTAAGATAGTCGTCTCGCTTAAAGGTAAGTAACAGTATAAACATAGTAGGTAGCGTATAAAACCGGCGTTGTTTAGTAACTACTGGTAAATAAGCGATTCACAATGGTGTTACAGAAACGTAACTAGCGAGATAAAGTATTTTGTAAGCTTTACCACACGTTGTATATCGAATATTATTGCAAGATTAAAACAAAGATGATAAGCTTATCGACGTACGCCTGGGCAGGTAGTACATCTGTTTATTTTATTGGGTTTTGTCTGTATTAAGGGCATCTATTAATTGCGTAAGTTTTTCGAAGTCGAGTGACATCTCACCCGATCTTACGTGGAGGAGAAGAGGATCTCGGCAATTTTCACGTATATTTATTTATTCACAAAAACAGTACAAAGTTGCAAAAAACTGAGTTAAATTAATCAAAACATATTTTTTCACCAAAATATGAGTATTTGTTAAATACCCGTCTGTTTAAGGGGGAATTGCTTATCCGCCAAAATAGCATTATATAAGTAATGGACGCCCTGACAGCAGTGGTGCAATACTACAATAAACTGGTTGAGAGCAAGAATAGTTGTGATCACATAGTAATATATAATAAGTTAATATTTCCAGTACATAAAAAATTAAAGTCCCTTTAGGCATGCCCTCACCGCGCTCCACGGCTGACTGCATCCAAAACCTCAGCTCTATGTGCATAAATGCACAAGTAATCGTTACAAAGCCTAAAGTTCGATGAGCCAAAAATATGACTGTGTATCTTTAATTAACGTGATTATTCAATGGTAACAGAATTGCAACCGCACTGCATGCTACTAAAAGTAATTTCAAAGAATATGTATTTAAATTTCACATATAAAGAGAATTTGTGTTCTGATTATATTGATGAGTATTTATTGTATGATTATAGTTTATATATGTTTTATATTTGATACTGATGTATATTTTTATAACATTAGTTAGTCACGAAAGCTTTGTAAAGCGAATATATACTTTACAGGTGGATATTGCATAATGTCGAAATCCTTAGCCAATCAAACAATACCAACTACACACAACTATTCCAAGCTACAAAGGCTTACATATCCAGTGCATGGCTCAAAGAGACAAGACTACACACGCCGGAGGCGCGCTCCGATTTCCCGAAGGAGCTCAAACCAACAGAATTAGATACTCGGTTGGCCGAATTACGGGGTGACTATTACGATATCAGAGACTTCATGTATCAAGGACAATATCGTGACAGAAAACTGAAAACAGTAAAGAAAATCAGACTCAGTCTTTATAACAAAGAGAAACTGAGAAATACGAGCACTAAATTGGTTAAAGCCGAACCTTTTATTCGACATGATTTGCTTGTGAATGGTGATGACGAAGACGATGATGATGAAGATAAAGAAGACAGTTACGAAGATTAATTGTGGGACAGGTTTATCAATGTACTTCCTCACGCGGCCTTCCCTCTTTACGGTTTATTATATTACATCATCTGCACTTGCAATTTTATATTTCATGAGTTATATTAGATGTTACTTTATATAGAAATGAAAGATTTCATGCTCCGTAAATCTAATCCGTTTCATAAATCTAATTTGACCCCGAATATATGTCGGGGTAAAAATTTAAGAATTGTAGTAGGCAATGTGGCTTGTAAATATTTATATATTATTAAGAATCTGTCTTCTTTATCAGATTACACATATAATATATATTTAGTATGTTTTAATGGTTGGTTCGTAATAAAAAATACGATTCAAATATCATAATAATATACCTATTGAGAGATTCATATACAATTTATTTTAAACAACTGTGGAACACAGGTGTTCCCAATTTATATATCAATTTAGTAAACAAAATATACACAGTGGTACGTCTACGTTTATTATTCGTCGGCATGTTATTTTATATACAAAAGAAAGATATTCTCTTGTTATTATTACAAAATTTATTATAATATACGAAGTCATAGATGAAGTAAACGCATGAACTCTTAATAAAAGACTTTCATTTTCGTTGTAACTTTACACTATGATGATAAAACTAAAGCTACAATGTAATACCGTTTTTGTAGTAGAGATGGAACACTTTGGATAAATACATTTTAAGCATAAGAGACAGGTTTTAAAATTTTCATTATCTTAAAAAAACTTTCAAAATAATAGATATGCTTTAAAAAAATCAACTGGAGACATATTACGGTAGATATAGCCCATACGGAAGATAGACGAGGAGTCAGCGGGCGGTATTAGGCTCGTTACGGAATTATATGATATTATATGAATATTGTAATCAGCTAGAAGTTTTCCATCATCATATTTAATATGTTAAAAATTAGCTACCTACCTACTAATATAAACGGTATGTAACACTGTGAAAAACATATAGACACGACTATGACAGTAGTGAAGAAAGCTCTTAAAGAACATACTAATTAGAAATATTATTATAGAATTTCTTACATTTTTATCGCAATATTGAATTGTTGAAAACGTTCAAAGGCCACGTAACAAACATTTTAATAGTGCGAATTAATTAGCGCACCATATTTTTAGACAAGCATAATGGATGATAAAAATATGATTTATAGAGTACAAATGTTGCGCCATTTTGAAACGTATACGGTGTACTAAGATAACTATTTAAATCTTTCATCTTATATACGTTGAATTTCAATTAATGAAGGATTGGGCTATTTATCTACTGCATACGCTAATAAAATAGATTTGTATTCTGGAGTTTTTTTTAATAATTTTCTCATTTTTATAATATTTGCTTTCCCCATTTTTATACTGAATCAGGCTCTGTCGTCAAGTGGACGTTAAATGCCACTAAGTACCGAACCACTAGACTTAGCCATAAGTGCTTTTATAAACGTTGTAAGTCTCACACATATTTATTTATATTAGCGAACACAGTATGAAAAATCATTTATAATTAATTTTCTAATGTATCTATTTTACTAAATCCCATCTCGCACACGATCATGTCTGTGTATTTTTATCCCTTATAGGAATATATATAAATTTACAAAATGTTATAATAACTGGCTTTTTAAAAAATATCAGAGCCGAGCCTTGACTTTTATATTTTAAATTCAAAAATATACAGCCTTTATCTCAACTTTTGACCTCTTTTTATAGTTAAGATGTATATTATCTTTTACTCAGTTGAAGTATTGAGTACACATGAAAAAAATTAAGAGTCTATTTGATATCTGGTTATGAATATAGTACCAAGAAGGCTATTAAAATAGTAGAACCCTTTCGCAGTGTAAAGGTCGCTCACTCTCGCGTCTGTGAATCCCTTTTGTTATATATTTTTTATTGTTCTAAAATAAACGTGAACCATACAACCTAGTACTCATACCTGTATACAAGAATATTATTATATGTAATCATGTAGCAATAATAACAGATGTTTATATGGACGCGACCTATATCAATTAATGTGTAATTAAATTTAAATACCTATTTAAGGTTTATGATTTGCCTCAGGAGGTTATCCAACATATTTCTACCCAATTAAAGCTATGTTAACGTTGTCACCTAAGCATAATACGAGAGATAGTATTTCATGAAGAGTTTAATGAAGAGCTCGTAGATCCGGCCATCATGTCTGCTTCTCATATTCAGATTCGAGTGAAGTAGCGCTCGTTCAAAATCATGCGGTACATCTCAACGTTTCAAGATCATGTGATCGGAATATCTGTGTCGATACAGAGCTGAGGTGCAGAATTCTAGCCTTTGTGGATTACCAGAAGGAATGCCATTGATTTCCTGCAAACAGTGCACGTTATATTGTTGTGTTTGCTTATATATGTAGTTTTGTTACATTATCAATACAGTTACTCTCGGGATAACTTGTTTATACAGACATGTTGTGATAGTCGATGTTAAATTTGAATATCCTGAAAAGTATACCACAATCCAGCATCGTCGGTTGAATCGATTAAAGTACTATTTATTTCGTCTTAAATCATAACGCTACTGACCATGTTTGTTGGCAGTAGATGACATTATTTTTTCGATACCTAAATATTTTCTACCAGTAGCTATTCTTTATTTTCAAAGTTTGTACATCTAGCATTATCTAGTAAATTTATCTAGGATTATCTAGTGAATAAAATATTATCTAGTAAATTTTCAACCAAGTAATTGCAAATAATTATAGCAATTTTTGGTGATTTCCTATAACATAGGTATGATTTACTTTTATTATTATTATTATTCTTTAGAGATATTAGAGCTGTTGTATATTTTGTGGAAGTAAAACCATCTATCTCTTCGTACAGATTAACCAAACATTTATTATTAAATTGTGTTAATGAATTTATATATTATCAAAACTTTAGTAAAAAGGTCGAATGGACTTTTACGTTTCGTATAAAAAAAAACGGATTTTTTATCTATCTATCATCTTATTTATTAAATGCAAATTATTAAATTTACATATATAATATAAATATATAATCAAACAAATAGTAGCACGTTTGATCGACACCGCCGGTGACAAGAGGGCTGGTTCATATCTCGCGCACAGAATTGCGATTGCTATTCAAAGCGGGAATGCAATTAGTGTTCTTGGAACCATGTCGCATGGTCACGGACTTCCTTTACATTGTTCAGGTTAGGCTTTTATTATAATTTAGTTAATATTAAATTCGTTTTAAGGTTTTTCATAGTTGTAAATAAGTTAAATATCCTCACAAGATAGTAGCTTGCACACACAGTGCAAACACTAAGAGCAAGCAGTGATTAAGTAACAAAACTGTACATGCTGTTCCTAATTTTTTCTGTATTGTAATACCCACGTTACGATGTTAAATGTATTGTTTACCTACGCTGCATCTGTCTGAACTTAAAGTATCTTTGACCTGTTAATTAATCACTAGTTATGCTTTAAAAATGTTAAAGATAAAATAAAGTTAACCCTCTATGATTTCAAGTCATTTATGACAAAAGAATATGCTTTTAAATGTTTTAATTACGTCTCGAGAGGTCCTAGGATAAAGAAGGTACAACTGAATGTAAAAATAAAAAACAATATATTTTTTAAACTTTATTTGGTTTAAATGCATTGGTACATTTCTACTCATATTGAACATCGAAAAGTTAGTGTAAGATCGAAAAAGTTGTAACATTATTGACTACTAATAATTATGACTATGAATATTATAAACCGGAATTGCACAGGAAAGGTAAAGTAATCGAAACATTTGCTATTTCTAGAGCTGTCTTCATGTTTAAGTTTTTTTAGGACAATATTTTGAAATTCGTTACAAGACAGCTCGGAATGCAAATGGACACGTATTTTAGCGTTATTTATGCGTTGTTTAATATGTATTTACCTTACTTGAAAAGAAAAATATTTTTACGCAACCATGCAGCGAAAACAGTCTTAATTTTTATAAATATTAAGAACTAAGAAGTAATAATCTATTAATAATAAAATAATTATTTACAATTACATATAGGCGTTGTTAGCGCCAGTTCAATTGTTTAAATTGGAATGTTCTTCATTCATGACACATCTTCAGTTAATATAAGAAAGATTAAAATAATTAAGTACGGAAGTTGCGTTCGTCATGCGAACATCGACGGAAACTACTTTGCAATGTTTGCGACGCATTATATGCATTCCATCAAAGACATGTATCTCTTATTATTAGATAACACAATTATCTTTGTATTCTCTGACATAAGGAGTTCCAACTTCTAGAACAGAACTATAAAAAATAGTAAACAAGGCGAATTAAAAATCACATAATGAACTACGTATAATACACGTTTATTAGATTTAATATACCGCGTTAATTGCTTAGCAGCAAACTGTTATTTTTATTCAAGCAGGAGTATAGTTTTCAATGGAAATGAGTGCTCTTATATTATTAAAATATGTCAGAAAATGCGTAAATTACCCTACGCTTACCGCCTGTCCATATATATGCGTAATACATAGTTGATCGCTTACTAGGTTATCTTTGGTATGATTTAACACATTATTAATTTATATCCTACGCGCGCGCTCCGGCCCTTTGATTTAGGAGCAGCCGGGTCGGCGGTACATGCGCATCTCGGTGGTGGCGACGGCGATCCACTCGTTGCGGGCAGAGTCGAACCAGGTCAGGCCCAGGTTGTACTTGCCGTTAATGTTCACGTGCTGGCAATGCGAGAACCACCAGCCGCCTTCGTAGTTGCCTGCGCAGTGAGTGTTGGAGATGTCCCTATCGCGATCGATGGCCGAGAATTCCATGTGGTTCTGGTACTCGAAAGCATCGCTAGCGTTGCCTTTGAAGCCGCTTACTTCGAGCACGTAGCCTGAGTCGGCATTGCCGACGGAGAAGTGATCGTACTGGGCGTACCAGACCCCACCGTAGATATCGGTCATGTCGATTCTCATCGATGAGCAGTTGTCGGACGTGAGCTGGTGCATGGTCTCCAGTCCCAGCCAGTACTCGGAGGCGGAGTTGCCGAAGCCATGCACGTACTCGGTGAACTTCCTATTGAATTCGATGGAACCGTTGCAGCGGCGTTGAAGTAGAGTGCTGCCGTTGTTGCACCAGGTGTCGATGGGTGCTTTACCGGGGTGAATCAAGTAGGTACCTGCAGGGCCGGAGATGCTGGAGCAGTCCTTAGGAAGTTGGTTTACCAGATCCTCGTATTCGCGCTGGACTGGTTGCAATTCTTTTACTTCTCCCATCAGTTGAGGCAGAGGAATACCTTCAGTCGCATTCGCTTCCAGATTGCTTGCCTCGCTCTGTTAACAAACGCAATCGTTAAACAAATCAATTTAAAAGAAATAAGCCTGACTACAAAAATACTAGTTATTGTAATAGTCTATGTAAATGATACTGTATGTATTATATGCTATAATGCATATTTATTAGTTCTTATTTGATACATATTAAAATATACTTTTACTTTATTATAAATTTTACAACTATATTTTATTCTGTTTATAACTCAAGATAAGATCAAGAAGTGATCCAAAAAAGTTATATGTTTAATAACATTTGTATTGGTTAAAGTAAACAACATCCTAATACTATTATTATCAGTATATATTTGATTTTCGACTTTACATTAGGTACTTAGTGTGGCCCCGAATATCTGTGGGCTGAAATTATGTTATGTTTAAATTCAAATACAGTTGCCGTTTGAATAATAAATTTATGTGTTATCTGCGCGGCATTAATCCCAGGAATGAACAACAAACCGAATTTACTGCCACGTGTAATACGTGACTCAAAATAGAGCTTGTTGCTAGAGCTAGCAAGAGGTCTGTGCGTAAACACAAAAGTGGATAAACAGCAAGAAAAATACACATATGCACCTATATATTAATAAACGAATATCACAAATACCAATACGAAACTAATGCGTCGAAAAATAAAATAAAACATTACGCAAAAATTAAAAATACAAATATAATTATGTTATCAATTAAAATCTGCGTTGTATAATAATAAAATTTGTTATAACTTCAAGAGTAGGAATACACATTAAAACAGTTATAATGGATCCTACATATGACAACCTTAGTGTAAACAGACTGTACCTCGCGCGTAAACCTTAAATTGCAAAAGAGTTAATCCTGAGATTTGTATATGAGCCTTTTTAACATTCAAATGTGTATGTGTACCTAATTACGCAAGTAATTAACACAAGCCGTAAAAGCTTATTCATATCTTTAGGCATTATAAGTAGTCAACGTCATTATTTCAGAAATTTTGTATTCGAAAAACTATTTTTCTATATTATAAAAAAATTACAGTTATGGTTGTCAAAATGGGAAGTTATCAATGAAAAATTATCTAGTAAGAAAAATTTAAAGATACTCGAGCGATGATCCAACCCTACTTTAGCTTAAGATTTGCGGAGTAAATCAGAATTAAAACCTCAGAAGGAGTAACTTGAAAATTTTACTTCATAATTGTTAAAATATTGATGCTGATTTTTTTGGTTTGGCCGGTAGATTTTTACCCTACGTTTCCTATCTTTTATTTTTCTACAGGTGACGAGTTTCCAGTGTAACTCTTCAATCCTATTGTGGGATGTGTCACAAACGTCGATGATCACTTCCTTTTAAATGGACTACATCGTCGTTTACTACGTCTACGCTATAAAAATATATTACCTTCAGGATGTGATCATTCAGTCGATAGTAGTGCTGCTTAGAGCGGGTCTCCAGGTCGGTCACGGTATCGTTGATCTTCTTCACAGCCAGACGGTCCATCTCGGCGCGATCGATTGCGTTGCTGACGCTCACAGCGATAGCCTTCACAGACTGACGTAAGTTCTCTTGGTCCTCCTTCAGGTAGGATGACTGAGCATTCAGCTAAATGAAAAAAAGGATTTAACTATTTTGCAATGTTTTAAGTATGCGATGCGACGTAGGGAACTACAAAATTTAAACAATAAACTAAAAATAAATTTGAGTGATGCTCAAAACCCTAGTTTGAAAATAAATTTCATTTAAAATCTGGAAACATGAATTTTGCATCTACAAATACTGCGTGATTGTATAAAAAGCTTTATGTAAAATACTTCATTTGATAAATAATCTTCAGTACCTATACGCTAAGCTAAAAGCTCGCTGCAAAATGCATTCGATTTTAAAAACATATTTTTACATTCGAGGCACAAAAGGAACGTGTAAATTGTTGCCTGAAGCTTAGCTGTTTTATACGCTTTTTCATAAAAGAGACCCTGCAATTCTAAGGCAAACTTTTATTAAAACGGTTGGACATAAACAGGATTTAACCGACCGTAAACGCTCTAAGGGATTTACTATCATAATTTTTATGCTAATGCAAGAATTAGATGGATAAATAATTAGAAAATGTATTTTTTTACAGGAAGAGTTCGGATTAAAATTACGTCTTTGAGAATTAAATACTTCGTAACAAGTGGTGTTAAGCGGACATCACAAAGAAAGAGAGAATAACGAGATTCAACTCACTTTAGCGAAACTGATATCCAGTTTAGATATTTCCTTCCTGAACTCGGGAACGGTTTTGTCAGCCTTATTCTCGATACTCTCCAAGTCTTCACGCAGTTCGAGCATGGAAGCATGAACTTTATCCAAGTCGGAAACTTTCTGTGAAGTATTCCTTACTTCATCCCGCAAGTTTTTAGTTTCCAGTTCCAGGAACTCAACTTTAGCGGATAGCAAGTTCCAGTTAGGTTCTTCGAAGCGGTCAAGTCGTCGTTGAACGTCCAGAATTTGGGTTTGGAGGCTCTGTTGATACTCGTCGAGTTGGTCTTGAGTCCGAGCGAGACGGGAGATTTGGGTATGGACCATCTTATTGTGACGAATCTTGTGGGCGTGTTTCAGTTCGCCGTGCCGACCTTCGCGGCCATCCAGCACCTCGTTGTAGCTATCCATGTTCATCTCCGCCATCTGTTTTGTTTTAATCTGCGATAATAAACTTTAATCAGTCTTAAATAATACGTAATTTTAATCAAATAGGCATGGTATTCATTTGATGTTAAATGACTACGTAGTCATTTATACCAACCAGAAATAGGACAGTAGTTGGTATAATTTTCCTCTATCTTAACACTTCCTTTGAAGCGGAATACTAAAACATAAATAGAAGTAGAGACGGTGCTTCCTCAGTTCAATTTTGTACGGAGGGTTCTACCCTCGAACAAATAAACAAACATTCGTTTGTATAAACTCGTCTTGCCTTGTCTTTACTCCATACATATTGATAGTTGAGAAAAAATACACACTAAAAATCGTTAGTAGGTATAGCCTTGTGCTAATATAAATGTTATTTTCGTAGACAAAAAGAGTACACGGCGCCAGCTCGCGCCTTTCATGCACACATCAATTTTAAATCGAGAACGCATATAATTTAACGAGTAGGTAAAATCTAAATGTTTATTTTTGAACAAGTCATATCTTTTTTGTGAAAATAAATGTAGGTTAATATGAATTTAAAAAAGTTTCAAATCATTTTGCAATCCACGTGACGTTAAGCGGCCATAAGCGTTCATAGACTGTAACCAAGTCCATATAGTCGGAAGTGTATCTTGCAGCCAAACACGATATAAACCAAACAGAAATCTTACACTGTTACTGCAAGACAGAAATATTTGTGGCGCTGGTACTTCCGTATGGTCTTAGATATACTTAAATATTATATTTAAACACACTGTGTTGGCGCTGATTTTACAATAATCTCTATTATTTTCAACTTAAATAAACAAATTGATTCTGTCTGTTTGCGGTTAACGTGGCTGTTGAATAAATATTTTAATTAAAACTGCGTACCGCGTAATATTAATCTAACCATTTATAATTTAATTGGCTCCGTTTATTTGCATATCTCAAATGATTAAAATTTGTACTATACCCATTCCCATAGTAATTATATCATAGCAAATACTACTAATTTTCCACAACATCGTCAATTATTGAAGTCAGGTTTAGGATAAGTTATGGAGTCAGTTCCAACTAGAATATTAAATGAACACATAAGAAAAATATCAAAGGAACAAATAAAAACATAAATCTGCATTCATAAACCAGCACAAAGTTGTACCTACCTTTGTGCTGGTTTCAAATATTATGGTCTCCGCCTTGCAGAGTGCTCGTGTACGTGGAACGTAGGGCTTACTCTTTGTAAATTATATTTCATAATTTTTCTAAAGGGAAAGTAAAATTGCAAGTATCCCTACATATTTGTCTACGAATAACATAAAAACCTAATAAATAAAATAAATGTTACAAGCATAAGAATACTACTTGTTGCTAGTAATATTTTAACGAGTCACTTTTGATATGTGGTAGCCCTACTTGAGAGCACAATACAAAGGATTGCACAGGAAGCCTCACTGGTGTGCACGTAGTGAAATGCCGCTGTTGTGGTTAAAAATACAAGATCAGCTTCTTTGATATTCTGTCACGTATGGAAGCCGTTCGATTCGTGATATTGTATAGAACCAGTAGGTATGTATTGTGCAGTGTAGTCGAGAATGAAACAAGATGTAGAGGAGATGTGCGCAGCGCATGTATGTGTAACCATTTCGGTCTATCGAAAATTGCTTGAGAATTTAATATGGCAACTTTAATTTGTAATGGGGATACGAAGGCACGTCTATTATGGAAATCACTACTACTGAACATCGAAATTGTTTGTTTTGACCAATTTAGTTATGTCGCCGACATTTTCATTGACTGTGAATACTTGAAATTATATTATACTGAAAATATAGCAATTTCTCATAATGATTTAAATAATTTAAACTAAGTAGATATGTTTTCCGTATCCCAAGAATACAATATTTTTTCAAGGAACTGAATAATTATGTAACTCAATGCAAAATGGAAAAATTAAGATGGAATGAGGATCAAAGAGTGAAGCTGGCTCGCTAATGAAGAAACGAGTAGCTCCGTGGCGAATATTCATAGTGTGCGAGAGAACAGTTGTAAGGCGAGCGGTAGAGGTGCCACACACTGAAAGGTCGCTAGCAAGATACGAGATAACGTGGAAATATTCATAGACGTATTAGGCCATAGATCCGCCACGCTTTTGCATAGTGTAGCAGCGGCGGAGGAACAAAAAATGTTTCGTAGAAAATAGCCCCCAGTGTTTTCGCTCGGTTTTCACATTTGTTATCACAACTGCAGCGACGAATTTTAGTATAATGCAAAGCAAATATTGACACACTTTATGAATCATAATAGTTTAATAATTATGTTCAGCGGCGTTTACCGCGCATTGACGATCCTGTTATTATAAACATAAATATTCATAAAATTCACCTACTTTGTTCGTTTAATGCGATCCTTATTTACTTGTTTGTTCTATGTTGATAGTAACCATATATGCTCATTAAATTTGTTTCACAACCGCAGCATACGACAGGTAAGCAGCGAACAACGGAAAAACTTAACCTAAGGGGTTATAATTTCTTGTACCGAGTAACAATGGAATTTTTGTAAAATTGTGGCGACAAAAAGTACGTTTTAATGCGCTTTAGGGAAGAGGTGTGGGCGGGTCGGGGTAGGTACAGACTGGGTGGCTTTTGCCATCTGCTTCAAAACGTCGGCGCCGTAATTAAGGCACTCGCGGGAACAGGTTCCAGGAGGCTGTTGAAATCCTGAGACGGCTGTCCATTCAACTTACCTACGTATTCAGATACTTCATGCGGTGTTTTATCATTGATTCCTTTTTACTATATTTATGATTGCCATGTATATGAACATGTATGAAAATATTAAATACTAAAAAAATATTTCTATAATAAAACTAAAATCCTTTGACCCATTTAGACGGGTAGGTAAGTTTAAATTGAGGAGATAGTGTTTTCTAGACTTTTAATATCGTGGCAGAGCTTAAATAAAGTAATGAGTACGTTTTTTCCAAACGTTATTTTCAGAATAGGCAATTTATAAATGTATGCATTATATTCTTTATATTTATTCACATTCGTGCGGCAAACTTGTATAAACGAAGATTCCGACTCAAGGTAAATACGCTGTACAGCCCGCCTTCATAACATACATGATTTGAAGTTGCAGGTGACCATGGAATGCTTATTTACTCTAGTCCAATTATATTAGAACCAAGTCGTAAAAAGAGCTCTTGTTAATGAATGTTGATAGAAAAATAAAAATAAGAAGCGACACGTTGTCGAGGCAGGCACTCTCGAGTCGCCATGTGGCGGTCCAGGTGAGGGCTGCCCGGCTCCGAGCAATGGGATGTAACCATTTATTTCTCTTTGTATGGCGCTATATGGCACACGCATACGTTACGAGCAGCAGGTGTTCGCACTATCTATAAAATTATTAATATCAATTTCCGTCTTATTTTATAGCTACAAAATAACCTATTAGTTTCAACTTGGCAATTATAAAACTTAGTGGAAATATTGCCAGCAGCATCTTGGATATTTCGTACAAAGTAATTTAATTTTTATTAATTTGTTATAATATTTTATTTTGCAAAAATACCTTACTGTGAGGTTTATTTGTATTTTTCTTATTAATAATTTATATGAAATAATACGTAAAATGTATAAAAATGAATAGGTTTCAAAACTTTGTTCACTATTTAAAATGTAAATTGAGTCAACAGATCTTAAATTAATATATGGTTGCATCAACATTAGCATTGGACTTTCGAAGTTAATGAAAGACAGGCGTTGCATTATGACCAATCCTTTCTATCACTTTCGGTATGCGAAGCATAATTTCATTCAAAAGCAATGTTCATAAAGGCTGTTGATAGTTTAGCGTGGGATAATTTAAAAGCTTCTACTCATCGGTTTACATTTCTCGGTGCGATTCGGCGCGGCCGCATCCGTTCCCTCATGTTCCTATTATTTAGGATTTCGAAGGAGAAAATAAAAATGGTGTTCTTCACAAGACATATTCAACATATTCTTGATCGCGGAAGCCGGACCAGTTTGCACATACATATGTCGGTATCTCATTTAGTGTGCACGAGCAGATGTAAGCTATTTTTAATATCACTCCTAGGTACAACCTCCGCGTTTGTATTTTGTTTTAATAATGTAACATCACATACACTAAAGACTTTAATGATCATTACTTTAAGAACACGAATGGATTGTTAAGTTTTAAAAATAATAAAAAAGAAATTGCTGTTTACTTACTTGCGGATAAGATGGTTCTGAGAGATACCTAGTGGTTAATATAGATATACATCGCTGAAAATGTCATAATGTTATTGTTTCTACTTCAAATTCATTTAATAAGCTGCTAATGTAATTGCATATTATGTATCTCAAAATACGATGGGAAACCCTAATCTGAATCATTTAATAGAACACCTCAAATCTTTTGTATACTGCTATACAATAGAAATCATACGATCCGCATTATTTGTTAGCAGTATATTAATTTCTTGGAACGGTATCTGTCTTTATTGTATTCAGGGTAGTTTGCTAAGAATTTCTTCGTCAATGGAGAATTTTGGTTAAAAAAATGTACCCGAATTCCGTTGCGCTTGGGTATTATCTGGGTGTATCGACTACTCTTTGTAGGTTCGTATCGCGGACAAAAGGCACGCAATGTAGAGAATACTGTAAAGCGATTGTCCGTGTTCACAATGCTCTTCAATAATTTTAATGGCCTAGACGCCGTTCTAAAGCGCCGATATAGAAAATTTCAATCCATATGTACGAAAAGATACTATTAGTAATTGATATTGATTGAATAACATTAAAAAATATATATTAGAGTATTCCAATAAATAAAGTTTTAAAAGTTTCATTGAATCATTAAAAATAATAATGAAGTCTAAAATTCCAGCTTAAATTACATCAAAATGACGTAAAAATTTCTAAAGAATGTCGATGTCGTTAATGTCTTAAAAACATGACCTATTTTCCATTTTAAGGGAATTTTATTTCATCCTACTTTAAACGAAATATGGTCGTCAAATACTTAAAAGGCTGAATATTAAGGAAGTAATACAAGTACGTGTAACGGGCGTTTTCGTGTCAGGTCGCAAAATCTGACCGTAAGCTTCAACGGAGCTATAAAAAGTTTGTCATCGGTGTTTTTTAATTACTGCCGGGGATCGGATTTCGTGTAATTTGTATCGTTCAGTGTGAGGTCCACTTTTTGAAGAATTCGGTGGGTTCGATTGCGCACCGACGCGTCAAAGCTCGCGTCCCATATTTTCCCACACTCATCCAAATATAAGAGTAAACTGCCAAAATGAAAGTTTATAAACGTAGAGTACAAATCTGCTACGTTGAGGTGTATGTTGAGAGCCGCATAAAGTCAAGGAGCGTCATAAAATCGAACTAAACGCTATCATAATAGCGTACCTAATTGTTATCTTGTCTTTATTGTGGTAAACAGTCCCGAAGTGTCCATTCGTGGAATTATTTTGATATAAACGTAACTTTATACGGGTTTGCCTAAGCATAATGATATTTTTATTGGAACCCCACCCTGTCTGTCGGCTCGCTTTGCCGTTCACATGGTCCTATTGTGCGACCGTTCAATGGAATTTCCGTGTTGTGAACTGGTCTCTGCAGGTGGATTTGCTATTCAGATTTAGCGAGTTTTTTCTCTGTACTCAGGCAATGAATATTCCTTGTCAAAGTTTTCGTTCAGAGAGACGTTGACAAAGCTATTGAATAGCTTGCCGCTGGGATTAAATTTATGCGAAATTTTCAATCGACCGGTACATGTAGGTTTCGAAACTGATATACACCCCCACTAAAATGCCTGTCTATTCGATTGAACGCTATAATCCTCCAATTTTCGGAGTATTCCCATTTATTATGTAATATCGAAGTGACATCTTATATGGATAGTGTCAAAATATTTTGTACTTAAAATGGTGTACCTATATCAGAATAATTACAATATACATATGAGATAAACGTCATCATTCTGTTTACAACTATTACAGATCATATCTTTTAGTGCAACAAATATCTGATTGAAATACTCACCAATTACCGCATGATTATACTATGCTATGTAACATGGTGATTTTTACAAATTTCTAGCCAACTGACCAAGTAAAACCGTCGTACAAACGGGAACAAGAAACAGTTTTATAAAATGAATTTCTGTAGAAATAAAAAGATTTGGAAGCCCTTTCCACTTGGCTAGATGAACTAGGAAGTAAATGAAATATACAGTGCATGCTAGAGCCTTTACGTGTTTAGCTCTAGAAAGCATTCTTAGTAAGGTATTCCATTTGATTTCACCGTTTAATATTCACACGATATTCAATCGAACGCATAGTGACCGGTAAATAAGTTGGCGGTTGGCGACGGTTATGACCATCGAGCGTGAAGGGCTGGGCCACCTGTTATTGTACAGACGCAAGGGATATTGTGTTTTATCACGAGTTCCACTAGGAAATTCGAGTTGTACATACATTTACGATTTATTCATACAATTTATAACGAATGCTATTGTTTATAATATGGGATCTTTCTGTCTGTAAGGTTATATTTATGCAATATTAGAACGGGGATTTTTATTTGAGAATCTTGAAAATCTATAGTTTGCGGGCGGTGCGGTGCGAAGAAAATTTTAATAAACTACCACCGCGCCTCGTGACGATGTCAAATATGAGAGTCCGCGCCCAGAGCACTGCGCGTCGCTTTCGAATATATGCAACATACCAAAAATTGTTCACGTTTTCTCATTTACCAACAATGTCAGGTGATATACGGAGGTGAACATTACACATGAAAAGTTAAAAGTGGTTGCGAGTAACTACATCTCGATACAATCTCATTTTTGTAAATATAATTCATTTTGATTAATATATGTACGAGCATAATTCTCTTCGAAATAACATATTTAATTACGGATTATAATTGATAAAGATATAATATTGTATATTTTACCAAAATATTATATAATTTTATCAAATGAAGTTAGGATATAATATTAAATTTGATAGGAAAATATACGTTTATAAAATATTTAGTTTGGTTGAAATATGCATACGTGGTGAATCGCAAGTCGAGTGGGTACAAACAAGCCACAGAAATGCGGAGTATTTCCAATTATTCCAATACCTGCGGATGAAATCGCAACGAGAAACTAGTTAAATGCAAAAGAATCGTATAAATTTTATAAGTTTTTATATACTTTTTTTATAACAAACAAATAAATTATACACAGACGAATAAGATTATTTTCATTAATACAATATCTTAGATATTTTTGCAGTTTTCGTAACAGTATATAATAGCTATGTCTTGATTTTGAAGGTACTTTCACTTTTTTTTTATTTATTTTTTCTTATGAAAGAGTAAGAAACTGGCATACAGGCCACCTGATGGTAAGTGGACACTGCAGCCCATGGACAACCACGTCCAATCTCAAATAGAACAGAAGTTCTATTTAAGAAAGGACGCGGATGCGTTC
>DWON01003706.1:0-17536 GCA_018251015.1 Phocides pigmalion okeechobee | reverse complement strand
TGTGCGGCATGTACACACCGGTGTTGTACGTACAAATCTGTATGGATTACGGGCGAATACAAGTGCCGTGTTTACGTCGGTGCTACAAGACTGCGAGCGGACATGACGTTTGTGTATTCGTAAATGCTACACGAATCTCTCTATTGAAGTCCAGAGAGAGTAATATATGAACAGCGTTGCCAATGTATAAAAACAATTCCAGCTCTTTTAGCGACTTCTCATGTCAGAACTCATGGTTATCAGTCATTTAGATGAGGTATTTCAAGTATTTTCTTAGATCAAAATTAAAAATCCACAACCTAAATATTTATATTCAAAGTAGATTCTTTAGAGCATTCTTTTTGAACGTCAATCAACTACCACCGACTCGTAAGGTGTATCAGAGTAGAGACGGCGAAAGAAACTCCAAATCACATCTTTCCATCTTTGATAATGTAATTTCCAAATAATAACTTACATTTGTGGAGCAAGTGAAGCTGGAGTCGTTTCAGACCATATAAGTTTTAATAATCGTTGGTTTTATAATACGCCTTTTTACACAATGTTTGTTTAGTAACCAATTTAAACTACCTTTCTGATAGATTTGTGATAGACTCGTTGACTAGATCAATTTCATGAAAAAAGTCATATAGCGGGAAAGCTTGTTATCGCCATGTTATCGTTATCGTTGTCAAATGTAAGCTATCGTGACTGACAACAGTATCGCGTCGGATGTAAATGTAACGTCAAAGCGCCGCTTACCAAGTCCTTGCGTCAACTTGCGATTGCGTGCGAAGTATTTATAAAACAACGTAATGTAAGGACTATCGCACATGATGGAGATACTCTTATATAACAGATATGTTCCAAGCTAAATGATTTTTAAACTATGCTGCATTGAGTGGTATAAATGAAGTAAGGTTTTTTCGTCAGAATGCTCTGGCATATCTTTTGCTACAGAGTCGACAAAAGGTTATGTCGAGCTGTAACGGACTAAAAACTTGTCAGGCGTTCTACCTATCGGGGCGAAGACTCGGAAACGCTTTCGCACATTCACGCGACTCTGGTAGTTGCGTCCAGTCTAACCGGACCAACCACTCACCATGATAAACCCGGTAGGACACGCAGAAGGAATCGATGTCCTTCCGTTAACTCAAGTGTTCCAAGCGATCGGTGATCCTGGATCGTCGTCGGTGGCACGTTCCTGGTTAAACTATACTACACATATCAAAGAGGCTATAAGATATATCAATTTTTCGAAAGTTACACACAATTGTCGATTTTAAATTGCCGATATTTCGAACCAGTTCATGTTCCGTGAGCCATGAACACGAGCCATTTAACTGGCTCGATATTTCGGCCATTAAAAATCGTTAATCGAGAGTACCCGTTACGTAATAAAATGAATTAGACAAAGTGTTGTCTTAAAACTACACAATAATATCCAAGTATTCTTATCATGTGAAACGGCCCTAACAGTTTTATGCGGTGTATCAGTCGCGTGATTTTCTCAAAAGACACTTGCTACAATTTTGTATTGAGGAAAAACCTCAACAATTTTATAAGTGTGCGGAAGTAGTTGTTGGGAACGCACGGCCTTGATCCCTTTATAAATAATTCAGATAAAACAAAATATAGAGCTCAGATGAAAAAAAATGTACATGATATGTTTTACACATTTTTTCGTACTAAATCTTGTAAGTTATCTTTAATTTTTTTATTTGAAAAACGAACGAGCAGACCATCTGATCTTAAATAGCCTCTGCCACATATGAAAAACCGTATACAACTTATAACATGAATGAAATCTTGTCGACCTCGGACAAGATTTCAGTAGATTACTTAAGGTGGTACTTAAAGGTGGTAGAGCCATTAGAGCTCGCCCGGGGCGGTATCACCGCCACCCTCATAACCCGTCGTAACGCAACATATTCTTCATGTCTTGTGTTTCGGTTGGGGAGGTGTGGTTGCTGGATACACATTATTGGAGCCGATCATCGTAGTTCTAAAGAGTAGGAACGCATCCGCGTCCATCCTTAAATAGAACTTCTATTCTATTTGAGATTGGACGTGGTTGTCCATGGCCTGCAGTGACCACTTAACATCAGGTGGCATGCAATCTCGTTTCTTACTCTTTCACAATAAAAAAAACTCTGTGTTCAATTAGTTAGAAAGTTTATCCAAACGCCAGAAAAATAAATCATTTTTCTGGCGTTATCATTCATCATAAAATTTAACTAGATGGAAGAATTAATTCGTTTATATGTTGATTTAACTAGCCGGTAAAATACATTCATGTATACATATGATTAAACTGATCGAAAAAATAAATTCACTTAATTTTATTGATCGAATTAAACGAAAAAAATGTCTAATTTTATTTAATGAAATCGCCGTAATACTGATTCCGTTTAGTTTTATTGATTGAATTAGCCTGAAAATGAAATCACAGACTTGAAAGGTCTATTTTTGCATACGTAGTCATTCGTTAAGGCTAGACAGATACTTTGAATACTCACTAGTACTAGAATGCAAGCTGTTAAAGTGTCAATGTTGGTGTGATGAAAAATAAGGTGTCAATTTATTAAACTTGGCAGACGGATTTAAACTGTGGCGCGCAGTAATTACTGCCAGCAGTTTAATTAGTGCGCTATCGAATGATTTAGATAGTGTATAGTATTAAAATTGAATATTATAAGGCGAGATCCACATTACTATGATGAAGGTGAAGAATAAACTTCTTCATGTATATTTTTATAACTGGTCAACTAGTTTTGAAATTAAACAAGGCCCTTCTTCATAAGTCGCTAAGTATTGAATGATTTCGGAACGAGGCTGTCAATTGCTTCGTAATATTTTATACTTATATGAGAATATTAACTCCCAACATTTTTAGATATAATATAACTTTGTTATATTTTTTTAGTTTTTTCCATGCGTATGCTTTTGGACGTTTCATTTGCCCTATATTCTATTGAAATCCTATACTAACTCGATTACATAATACATACGTTATTATTCCTCAGAATAATGAAATACTCAAAAAACAAAACTGCCCTATTTTCATCCTTCAAGTCATAACAAAGCAGTGATATATTGCTGTTATGAGGAAAAGTTAGAAATTTTAATATCATAAAAATAATAAATATGAAATTGCGTGTTATATTGAAGATACAGCATTGATGCGAATTTTGAGTTCTAACGTTCTCACCTTGAGATCCACATTCAATTTTTTTTGTGCCTTTTAACAATCACAATTTTATTAAGAGACGGGTCACGTCCAAAACGGAACGTATGGTAAGTTTTATTCATATTTACGCCAGATTCGTATACTTATTTATTTATTTATTTGAGAAACAAACAATTCGCTTTTTACATAAAAACGATTCATACAATGTAATACAAATGAATACATTTAGTTTCCACTATTAAGATTTCGTTCCACTATTAAGAATTCGTATACAATAATATTTTATTAACCGATTCCCAAAAGCAGGTCATATGGTTGTCGCGTATTTTTTATTATTAAAAAAGCAAACAATATTTTTTTCCTTTTAAACTATTCCAATATTTTTACAAAACTATTTTATGATATTTACATTGGGTACCTTACCTATATTTATGGCGACAAAGGATTGATTCTGATTGCGCATTGATTGGTTAAAATATGATTAGGTACTTAATTTTTTGAGATAATGCTGAGATACTAGGTTCATATAAGTTGATTAATAATAATGTTGTTCAGTATAGTTCATACAATGATAATCTATTTTAATCAATTTATGATTACATATTTATTCAGATGAACAGAATGGTGATAATAAAATGTTAGCAGTTCCACGTTTTTCGAGAAGCTTTTTATATAATTTACAAGCGTTACTTATAAAAAAGTAAACACTTACATATAACTTATTAAGAAAATCCATAATTAATCTTTTAATGATCTCGTTATAAATAATGTGCTGGTATAAATTTATTTTTAAATTCCAAGTTTAATCGGAAATGTATAAACACTATTATTATAGCTTTATAAATGCTTAATCAAAACGAAAATATTTGCAATTTCGTCTGTGTATTTTTTTGTTTATAAACGAACCATGCTAAATAAATTCGTTATTATTTTAATTGGGTTATTCTTAATTTGAATCACCTATTTATGTTCCTACAATTAAGCTTATAAACAAGTCACATTGTCGATATCAGTATTTTTAATTTTCGGTATAAGTATTTGAAATAAATAATAATAATTTAATTATTCATTGAAAAAATTGGTTCATACCTATTTTTATTTATGTTGTTATATTATTGAATTCACTTTATTCTTGTTTAAATTTTTCACATAAAATCCATATTTGAAGGTTAAATAATTTTTTGTAAATATATTTTGATATTATGTCAAAAATCAATTAACGACACGTATTGCTTTTTTTATATAGTATTATTATTTAATCGAACAAGAAAACAAGGTCAATATTTTTATATTTACAACGCGGATTGGCCAATTAAAAAATAAATATATATGTTTCCACGTTGCAACAAAACGAACCATACAAACATCATTATATTTAAAATAATTTACAGATAAAAATATGTACTTTAAAAGTTTTTACACGTTCCAATTACGTTTACTGTTAAAATATAGTGTTACAGAAAATAAATACTTCATAAACCGATTAAAAATAATATCTTAGAGCCTAGGTGTAAATATGAATCCGTACAAGATCGGAGAAGCCACATCTAAATCATGTTCGCGGGTAAGATAATCGACATAATCTGATTACAAAGGTGTAAAACAGAACAGCCACAAAACATTAGTTACATTTTTTATAAATACCAGATAGTTTAAGGGCTATTTATATGTTTTCCATCGTCATGCCCATCACACTACTCACGGGTCTCCTCTCAGAATGAAAATGCTTAAGCCATAGTCCACCATGCTAGTCAAGTGCTGATTAGTAGACTTCACACTCCTATGAGATCTTTAAGGAGAATTATGAGGAATTTAACTTTATTGCGATATTTTTTCTCATCTTTCAAGCAAGTGATAATTAATTTCGAATACATATTAAGTACTTCAAGAAATTGATTTTTTCTTGATCGAATTTCTATACGTTTCAAGCAATTAATAATTAATTTCGAATATGCACTTAAATAAAAAAAAAATAAAGTGCGTGCCAGGTATTCGCACCAGATCTCTCGTGTGATAGGCCGTATCTTTACTGTTTTTGTTTATATTTATATATTGCTATTAATAAACCTTCTATTTTTGGGAGTATGGTTCTGTATGTTAAAAATGAATAATTTTACACGTAATTTGTTGGCATTAAAAAGCGTTTTAAATGATTTTTATAGTCATCGGATTCCTCCATATTAGGATTATCTATGTCATCAGATCACTGGACATATATAAAGAAAACTATGCAAACACCCAGACCCAGAACAGAAATCCAAATTCATTATTCAAATTTAATTTTTCAAATATTATGAGTGAAGCATAACATTAAAATTGGTTTAATTAACGTAGCTACTTTTTGTATTACTTTATTGGAAAATGCTGATAAATAATATATTAAATTTATTTGAATTAGAGATCTTAAAATAAACTATTTGATTTATTTTCGTTTGTTTGTTTTTTATATTTATAATATGCATGTAAATTAATGAGTAACGATTTTTAAATAACTACATATTAAAACTATTGTTTATATTTTTGGAAGTACAGAATATTACGCCGATTCTCAGTATATATCTATAAGAAATTAATATATACCAGATCAGTACAGATACCGTGATTTAAGTATGATGGGTGACATGCAGTTACACCTTATCCACGTTTAAAAAAACCGGTCGATGATTGTCTTTTCAAACAACATTGTAATCAATGGATTTTGTGATTTATTTAATGCATAACAACCTACTTTGTAAAATGTGAAAAGTGTACAACAGTGCCTTATGAGCCGTTTTACAATGAGTAATTATTGTAAATAAAAGTAAAAATAGAACAATACACTTACCTAATGGCGTGAGGGTATCCTCCCTGGGGTCCCTGTGTCTCCTGCGCTCGCGCCGCTCCTGCCGATCTCTGGCCATGATGGCTGCGATAGAGAAGTCGGTAGCGCAGGGGCGCGCCGAGCATTCCTCCTCCATAGGCCCCTGCCGCTCCCGGCCCTCACCCTGGAGCAGCATCAAGTTGACCGCCTCTGAACCCAGCCTGCGACCTGCCCACACGATGTCACCGTCCGTACATCCCATCGGTCGCACAGAACATAATCTTTGCAACTCTTATAAGTGTCTGTTGCGTTCTAGCAACTCAGTTCCCGGATGCACTCTACTCTTTTTATCTTACAAACTTGTCTAAACTTTACAAAAAAACGGTTCGATAAACAATATTCTAACCTAAGCTGTAGCAAAAATATCGCGTACGTAAATACGAAAAGTATTTCGCGAAACAAAATCACAGATGCAGACAAGAAAGACACGTTAAAAGTGTTGTCTTGACAACGGAACTTATTTCAGTTTTGGTTTCAGCGTGTTGTCACCGCGATCGGAAGTTTCGGAATAGCGTGAAACTTTTTACGCGCGCTCGTGCGGCGGTAGAGCGAACCGGTGCGGCTACGCGCGCTGTCGACTCGACTGAGGCGGCGGCAGGCGGCAACGGGCCACAGGGAGGGGCTTGCATCGCCGCCCTACGCCACCACACTCAACCACGCACACGACCGCTTTTTTATTACTTCTTTCTCGCTACGTCCCGCTCGCGCCGGCCGCTCTACTCGCGCCCGTCTCTATCGGCCGGCGAGTTTTTCTCCACGCGATAACTATTGAAATTCGCTAAATGGCTCACCGCGGCACTGAAAAGGCTCTCGTTAAACGGTGAGCCGATCCTATCGAAGTATTTCGCGTAACGTTGCGACGAAGGTTCGCATCGCTATTTATGCACTGTGAGAACTGCCGCCGATGGGATGGCCTCCATTGCCGAAAGGATATTCGCGGTTATATTATAAATAAATAACGACCCTCTCAGCTTATTACTTACGCTGCTAAATTACATCGCCACGAATAAATGCACTTTATATATAAAAAGAATATAACTAGGAAAATCATGACAATACCATGACTTATATTATTCTTCACAGAAATAAAATAAATATAAATGGAATACATTTTTTATAACAATTACTTAAACTTAGAAACAAATACTTGTTCTGTTGTTTAGTGTTCATCTCTACATATGGTTGATATTATGTTCAAAATCAATAATAACATATTAATCGATGATATCCAGTAGAGAACGGGAACCCTGGTGTAGAGTCACTCACTAGATAGAATTATCGAAAATAATGATTGATTTTGTATATGTATATATTACTAATATAAATTTTAAATTCGGCTAAACTACACCTGATATCCTCTATTAGTATTTTCAGTACTTATTTATTAAAACTTATTGCCTTCCTTTTTAACAATTTACTAATTTAGTTAGAGCTTCTAACATTACTACCAATTTCTATCGCAGAGTTTGTATAAACTTCATTATGGCGATATGAAGGTACTTCAGCTAACTAAGCCATTTGCGGTGTGGTCGGACTCTACCACACTGAAGTAATTTCGCCACTATAAAAACTTCTATATAGAGTATATGGTTTTCTTATTTTATATTTATAATTACAATGAAAAGTAAACTCGAATTTTTGGGAAAATTTATGTTTGTTATTTTTTGGTCTAAATAGTTTTAAATTTATTGATTAAAAGCTTTGTTTTTCACTATGGAATAGTATACCAAAAAACAGGTGTATTTGTCTAAGTCACAGGAGTATATATATAAATATCATCATAAAATATATCACTACATAGTAGATACTAGATAAGGACCGACCCTACTATGACGTGACCTATTGAATTTATCTTTATACATATATTAATTTTAGGATTTTATTATATTTAGTTTTAAAATGATTTCTGCAAAGTTTTAATCACAAAAATTTTAAACAAACGCATACATTTTTGTATGTTTGTTTATAATGTGTGAAATAAATATTATGAATTGAATTACAAAATATTAAGCGATACCCATATTACCGTCACTACAATAAATTCCCAAGTTCGCTCATTTTTATGAAAATACAAACCGTAATCAACAATTTATGCTAATTTTAAAATAAATGAAATATAACTTGCTTTTAATATTTAATGTTTCATATTTTACTAACTTTTAGAAATATTTCAAGATTTATGAATACATTTTTTTATAATATTATTCATTATAAATAAATTTAAATTTGTAAATTAACTCTTATTTCATGCTCACTTTGTGTTTTTGGTTTTTTGTTAAATCGATTGATGTACTAAAACAAATAAATCATTACTAGTTTATAAAGGAAACTAAAAGGCTTTAAAATATTTACGTCAAACTCAATAAAATATCAGGGGTTCGGAAGAAGGCACTTAGTTGTGGTAAAGTATAGCCATTTTTGTTATTTTTTGTACATAAAATACCCAATCAACTAATTTAATAGTAATTTGTAAAGAAAATAAGGTTCAAAAAGATTTACCTCAAGCCTATCAAATAATTATAGGCTTTAAATATAACAAAGTGCACTTATCTTGTATATTGTTATAACAAATACAAATATGCATATGAGAATTGGAATAAAATATTCAATCACCGTTTTTTTAACACATAACACTAAAGATTTTCCGATGTTATAGCAATTTCATAAAACATAAAACATTACATTTAAATCATTTTTGGTACGATAATTTTATACTGCGTTATTTTTTTGGTGAATACCTTTGTAATACCAACAAAAGAGTACGAAACGGGAATGCACTGATCAAGTGATCACTGCAGCCCATGGACTACCACGTCCAATCTCATATAGAACAGAAGTTCTATGTAAGGACGGAAGCGGATGCGTTCCTGCTCTTGAGGACTAAGTCGCCTCCACACCTCCCCAACCGAAACACAATACATGAGGAACATGTTGCTTTATGGCGGGTTATGAGGATGACAGTGGTGCCGCCCCGGGCAAGCTCTAACGGCTCTACCACCTTAAAAATTACCTTATTTATCTTTGTACCTGGCCTAATAGGCACAGACATCCTATAGACTCTTTAAGTTAGCTTTCTATTATAACTATTTTGAAATATGTATGTATTCCATATTAATTAGGTACTTAAAGTATATTTTTAAATTTTTAAAATAAATCAAGATTTCTTTAAAAGAGTTTTAACACGATTGATGGAACACAATAAATTTTAAAACCTGTTGTATTCTGTCAATATTTTCCTGTCACTTCGCAATGGGAAAATGCCATTACATTTCACGATTAAATTTGCGGAAAATTGAACTTACAGACTTTCCAGTTTCGTATTTATAATAATTTATAACGTGTGAGAGGCTCAAACTAACCATGTCGCGAGGCAGTAAACCTTATCGACGGTACCTCGGTAATGGGTCACAAATGGCCGCCGATACGCGAATTGTGACGAATCGCATTAATTATTTCGTTGATTTCTCCGTTGCTTTAATGGTAATTAGAAAAATAAGAGCTCTCACATAAATAATCTAGACTCAGTTTTACTTGATTGATTTAAAAAATAATAAGTAATGATATCTTAAGACAATTTACTCACAGATTCAAAACTACGTAATGTCATGCCAGTCACCTCTCCGAAACATAAAAATAGCTTCATGGCGGTTTTTTAGAATTTCCTTAGTCGAACTATATTTAACTTAGTTCTCTAAGATGGGAATCGAACTTATAAACACCGGCTTAGCAGTCCGAGTTAATACTCACTAGATCAACAGGCCAGTCAATGCATGTGCTCAATCAATTTTAGCTTCAAGATTACCTAATTTTGAACCTAAAATCATCACACGACCAGAAATCAACGTTGATTTCTGCTGGTTTAATGATACCTATCATAAATGATAAAAATATAGTTCGCGTAGGGAACTCCGAGTCTCATAATCCGTCATAAAACCCTTACTTAAGTTACGATTGGAGAGATGTGTTTGCCGATGCACTTCTAGTTGAGGCGACTATCTCAGTCCTTAGGAGTAGCAGCGCATCTTCTTCTCTTCTTGTTGTTTCGGTTATTTTGACCGATTTTTAAAAAATGACTTCATGAAGTTAAATCTAATCTAATAATAATAGATTAGTAAGTAGCTGGACTAAAATTTTTAAACGAAGTTTCTCGAGTAATGTAGTTGCTAATTATTAAATGAAACACACCATAAGATTTTTTTTTGTTTATATGATCGTTATTCTTGCAATAAATAGCTTGATTTTCCCCGAACTTGGCGCGGTTTTAACTTATCATCGGAGTCAATATAAATTTTATCATAACAAAAACATTTTCTGAATCGACGTCGGATAAAAAAGACTATTTGTAAGGGCTCTCGTGGGCCTATACAAAATAAATACACTTACTTCATGTCTTTTAACCTTAAACTTTTAAATAAAGCGATTAAACTCCCAGATGCTTAAAAATATAATAGGTGTTCTTAAACAAAACATACATATGTCCTTAATATATGCAATGGTTTAATGGTAATTAGTAAATTTATGTTTAGTATGTTTGAATTTAAAAATATTATGTTTTTATCTGTTGATTTTTTTATGCGAGAAAGCATTTTTGTAGCACACGAGCAGGCTGGACACCTGATGTGAAATAGTGGCTGCAGCCCATTGAAATAACATAGTTCCGTAAACAGATCAGCACTCTTATCAGCTACGTACCTACGTAGATGGTAAAGCATCTTAGTCTTCAGAAGTAGTAACTTCCTCCTAAGGACTAAGATGGCGTTGCTTGTGTGCAGGTAAACGCATTTCTCCAAAGAAAATACAAGAGTTGTTGTAGTGTATTATGACGGTGGCGGTGGTACTTCCCCTGTCGACGTGTTGCATTACATAGGGGGGAACTTAATCATTATTACTGATTTATTAAATATCTATAGATAGCCAAAGATAACCAAAAAATATACAAACACACATAAAATATATTACAAATAGCATATGTCAATTATACATATGATAAAGAATTTATTTAGCTGTAACTATAACTTGCAGAAAGGTTGTACGTATTAATCATAGTTTTCATCTAACCCATAAAATATGTTCTTAGTTAGTCTTAAAAATGTCCTAATATTTATATACACTTTTTATTTTTCAATTTGTGTAGCCTCAACTCTACATAGAGCTCTGAAACTGGCTCTCATTACATTTTTGAATTCATCAGTGCACTCAAAACCCATTTCTTAATGATATTTCTGCTTCTATTTTCAAACATTATTTTCAACTCACGTAGCATGAACTCTACATAGAGTTAAGCCGTCTTTTATTAAATTTTTAATATCATCGTGTATACTTACAGGTCCTAATCTCCTTGATACCATTACGCGTTCACACTTCGAACATTTGAACGTATCGAGACGAAGTTGTCACTGGCCGTCGATTCTTTTTTTCAAAATCGACTTCGTAACATCGACTTGTGATTAAAATTTAAAAGTAAAGCAAGTAGTGTGAACGCACTCGCGATGACGGAGGGGGGACCGACGCCCCTTGTAGGCGGGACGTGGGGTACACAGAGAATAATCAACCCTATTACTATGTAATAGAATTGAAAATTACTTTGGCAGTAGATGCATAGTTGCAAGACGAGTGAGGGACTCTGCTAAGTAGCATAATAAGCTTTCGAAGGAAACTCGCTTAGTTTTTTCGTTGCATCGCTATGATATCGTCCGGCTTTTCTATTTGTAAACATTCGGAGCTAATGTTCGTCTTTATTGGCTTTTGTCTCAGCCGTATTTGATTAGCATCACAAAGTAAACGAAAAATGTAAGAGTTTATTCATCCCGTCACATATTTTTACGTTCAATAATCGGTAGAACTAACTAACGTCATAAGGCAACTATCTTAGTCCTCAGGAGAAGCAATGTATCTACGTTCGAGCTCAGATAGGATTTCAGTCGTGTTTGTGGTTGTACGTGGATGTCTATGGGCTGCGACTACTTAACATCAGGTGGTTTGCATGCTCGTTTGCTACTCTTATCACATAAAAAGTAAACGTGAAGTCTCAACAACGGAACATAGTTGTTATTCTTCATTGTTTCATAAACACATGAATATAACACAAACATGGTTTTTATTTGAACCCCTATCATTCCCACTACTTAATATCAGGTGGTTTGCATTCTCGTTTGCTACTCTTCTCACTTAAAAAAAAAAATACTATTAACATCTTCATAATTTGCCGTGAATTTTAATGTTTCAGTTATTGAGGCGTGGTTGTCGTCTACACTTACAAACAAGACCGCCATTTTATCCCTTAAAAGTAGCCATACTTCTACTTACTACCACAGATAGGACTCCAATCCTGTTCGAGGTTGGATGCAAATGCCCAAGGATTGCAGCAACCTCTTCACATTACCTGGATCACACGCTCGTTTGCTAATCTTTTACCTGTAACAGAAGAAATCAGCATTACTCACTTTTTAAAAAATGATTTTGAAATACGTTTTTATTTTGTAAAACGGATACTTTCTAAATATTTACTATGTTTTGCGCAGTTTTTGTATGTCTATAAGTTTGTATAGGTATCTATCATAAAAAACCCAATTGTTAAAAAAATATCAAACATCTTAAAATAACTGACAGGTTTCAATATTATTTAAATACGAGCATTTGCCCGCGACTTCGTTCACATTTTGTTAACCGATTTAAATGAAAAAAAAAACAATAAATGTAAATATAATCATGAATTGCATTCAAATCGGATAAGCCATTTCTGAGATTACCGTGCTCAAACATACAGATATACAGACAGACAAACAAAATGATATAAAACATTCTTTTGGGTTCTCTTGCGTATATAAAGGCAGCCGATTATGATTTTTTAAATATATTGGCCATGTAGGTACAGTTACGGTTTTATTATATGTATATAATAATAGATATAGATATAGACCTTATTATTCTAATGTGGCCATAAAATAATAACAAGAAGCAAAACCTATGCCGTTTGGCTCTCAGTCGTGGCAATGAAATTTTAGTGGCAGTTGCATATTGGAAGAGCTAAATCATGTTCCACACATAAAGGTAACCTGGAACCGATATTGTGTTCAGATATTAACTATCCACGCACGTGCAATGTGCCCGTGTGCTTTGAATAATGGACTAAATATATATATCTAGTGTTAGAATAGTACCTTACAGATTAGTACGTACATAATCACTAACCCAGAAGGTGAGAGAACTATAGTTCGACCAGAGACGTACCACCGTCGCCCTCGTGATCCGCCGTAAAGCATTACTCGCGTTTCGGTTGGAGAGGTGCAGTTACAGGCTACACTTTGCAGCGAGGTGACCATCTTAGTGCTCAGGAGTAGTTACGTATCCACGTTCGAGCTCATATGATTTCGGTCGTGTTTGTGGTTGTACGTGGATGTCTACGGACTGCGACTGGTTAACAGGTGGTTTGCAAACCACTGTGTCATTACTGGTTTCATGAAGAAGAAGGTACCTAATCTTCTTCAGCATGAAGCACTACCTAGTGTTTTATGTTGGCCAGTGTCAGCGTGGTGGCCCTTGGACTACAATGGCATAGATTCGAATTAAACAGATGTTCAAAAGTGTTATTATTTTTCTTATGACACTTAAATCAATACATAAAAGAACGAAAATTTAATGAAAATAATGGAGTATACATAATACTCGTATATGATTTTGAACGAATATCATCGTGGAATTCAAACATTTTACTTATAACGGGTTTTTTTTATGTAAAAGTGTATCCGGCAACCACACCTCCCCAACCGAAACACAATACAAGAAGAACATGTTGCTTTACGGCGGGTAATGAAGGTGTTGGTGGTGCCGCCCCGGGCGAGCTCTAACGGATCGTAACTATTAGATACGATCTCACAGTTACATACGTTTTTTAAACTTAACAAACAAACAGCAGATACTTATAACAAACAAATTCAACATGAAGCATTCATAATTTTCTTAATCACAACCAAGTCTTAGTCATATCATAGTCAAGTACGGAGAGTGTTCAGAAAAAAATCCGTTCGATATGTATGTATGTATATTCGAACGAAAACTTCGTGAATATGCTTTAACCACCTTTAGTAATCACCATAGTAAACAATTTTAATGTTTTAAGTTTAATAGAATTTTTACCGCAAGAATAAGAATTTTATTAATTATTTTTTTATGTTTTACGAGTAAAGTCATAAATCAAGTTTATTTCCTAATTTACCTCTAAATTAGGTGGCGCCATCTATCACAGGCTTTACGAAAGACACTGCATACATTTTTCGAATCCCTATTTTAAAAGACACTAATAAATACATCCAAGACAATTGGGACCATCCGTTTGGGACATCATGGCCACACCAAGAAACATAGACAAATGTCACATCGGTAGCGTCTCCACGTCACCTGAATAAATTAGGACGGTCCGATCTGAATTAATGGCTGGCACACACTCTCGACGTGATTAAAACCTCCAAGGTGCGGGAGCTAATGAACTGTTTATTATTAAGTTAAGTTTACGAATTTAACTTTGTAATATTGTGTATATTAATGCTAACCACAGACAAAAATCTTACTTTTTTATTGGAGTTCCATATGTCTTAAAAATATTCTTCAATAATTTGTAATCGTTATTAAAATATTGAAATGCAAATTTAATAAATAAAAAATTATAATGACATCATTATAAGTATATTACCTAATTGGAAAGATTTTTCAAAAACTTAGTAAAAAAATTAATAAGAGAAAGAAAAACTACCAAGATATGCAACTAATAACAAATAGTTTTGATCTGCCTTACTTTTTTAAGGTTATATTAACAAAATACAAAAGGTAACTAAATAAACTAACTATATAATTAAAAACTTTACGACAAACAAAGAAATGATGATAATCTCCCAAAAATCACCTACGAAAACAATTCGATCGATTATAGAACATCCCTTGAGTAGGGTGACAACTCAATCCACGGCACGGGACAGACGGAGTCCCGCGGGAGATGCGCTAAATCGCTCGGTAACCCTTTATCCGTTCGTTAAGCATCTTTTCAATACGATATATACGATACGTGCAACTGCTCTATAAGAGCTTTTTAGTCTATTTATAAGAGCCTTAATCTATCTTCGTGAAACAAAGATGAAAGAGCCTTGTTAGTAAAATTTATTATTGTGAGAGAAGAAAGTTTTTGGTATCAATAATCACATTTATTTTTGTTAAACACTAATCTGTTAAACATTTTCGCACATGGAGATGTAATCAACTCTTTCAGAGCAAAAGTCGCAATTAAATATAGATGCAGTAAATGCTTTAATTACTGAGGACTAAGATGATTGCCTTATGTTTAAGTGAGCTGGCAACCACGTCTTTCTATCAAAAATGATGAGTGATTTCACGTTATAAATGAGTGTAGAGATTATACGTATATTGTTGAGACGTAGACACTACATCATATCAACATAACAACTAATATGCAATATGTAAAAGATCTCATGGTATTTTAATAATACTACACTTCTGTAACACTTGTCAATTTTTCTCTTCACTCTTTGTCTTTGGTATTCCTAGAGCGCCAATCAACATGGTTACCCTATAGAATTAAATATTGGTTATGGATACAATATATGCAAAAAAAAAGTAAAAATCGTTAACTAAATGTGTTTTTCAGTCTTTTTAAAAACAATTTCGGAAGATATTCGCGAATGAAACATAGCGGGCGGGTGTTGTAATAGCAGCGGATCCACATAGTCATAATGTGCAAACGCCAAGCTCTCCACGTTTGGCTGACAGTGTTCCAAGCGGGTGGCGGGGCATGGCGACTTTTATCGCGGATCTTAAATACTTACTTACCACTATATGTTGTCTGATTACTGTTTTCGATATTTATTATTTTAAATATTGCCCCAGAACGTATTTAATTAGGAAGTATTTAATGTTAATTTTTATAATTTTGTTGTCTTTGTTAATGTGACATTTTAAATTAATGAGAGCAATATGTAATTCAATGTAATTTAATGTTATAATGTAATGTAATGTTTTAATGTAATTTAATGTTTTAATGTAATTTAATTTATAATATTTTGTTTAGGAATCAAATTATTTTATTAATACCTATGTAAATTTAAATGTTATTTTTGTGATTGTTATGGTATACTCAATGTGTAATTCAAAATATGGAATGTATTTCTGAAATAAATGATTATTATTATTATTAATGTTATAACCTATTTTAATGATAGTTCAAGACCGTCTTATTACAAAGTGTATTTTAACGCTCAGCTATTGATTATCTGTGGTTTGACAGATGCAAAATTTTTGATTCCGATTTTTTTCTATTATATAACAATGCATTTCGTGTAAGGCTCACAGTTTAATGTTGGTCAACATGGCAAATGTAAAACAAAGGGTATTAATATCTAAAGTTATTAACAAAATTAAACGTATTCTAACTTGATTAAATATTTTCCTAAGTATTTGAATGACATTAACTAAGTAAATATTGACAATTAAAATATTTGTAGGAACTCTGTCCTGTTACACGTTACAAGCCTATCGATTGGAAGCAAATATAAATTGAAATATGGGGAAAATATAAATATTTATCTTTATAAATTATTTATCTTTAACTTAATTTTCATAATTTAATTATTTTATTTAATAAATTATATTGCGCGTGTAGCACACAGTGCCATAGAAGTAAAGCTTCTTAAAAATTAATCATGATTCACAATCATAAATAAAAATGACAGAACCCAGAATACCTAAACTATCCATATATAGAATCTGAAGCGACATCTACAACGCGCAAATGCACGATACACAGGATACGATATCTTATTTCATAGCTACATAATAACTATGAGTATATGGTGTAGGCTTAAGCTCAATTTCGTTAGCTTAAGTGTAACTTCTTTTTTTCTCTAGTGTTATACTTTAGCACTTCTAAACTTGTTCTTTTGCACAGTAACAATGGCATAACTTTTGTACTTTTCCGCTAGCAGTGAAGCCCTACTATAAGCAGCGAGGCAGAGCGAGGCGCGAGGTTGCTTTATCTGCGCTGGCTCGGCGCGAAACAATATATTTATTGGACAGTAGCGCGGCGCGGGGTATCCCGACGGATGATCTATTCACTGTACCCCACGTTGCCACCATAGAGGACACACATACAGAGACATTGGGACTCTTGCACTTCCCAAAATATACCTCTAAATTGTTCGTAACTCTTTATTTATACATCCACAAAGTCTTTTAAGTTGATAGAGGGTAGAAGTATATTTCAACGGAACAGATCCAATACCGTCGTTATAAGCCGCGGCGAATCCCTTGCGTTTCGATTGGTTCGAGGTTCGCTTGCCGGTACTGAGAAACAAGGCCAACATCTAAGTACTCAGAAGAAGTACGACCTAAGGCAGGATTTCAGCCCTATTTGAGATCGTATATAGATATCCATGGTCTGCAGCAACTATGTATTTATTTTCTAGTGGCCTGTTAGTAAAAAGACTTTTTCTCACATGACAAAA
>DWON01003705.1:0-17541 GCA_018251015.1 Phocides pigmalion okeechobee | reverse complement strand
GGTATATATTTCAATGTATGTACTATGAAGATAGATAAAAGTGAAGAGTAAAATTAAATACCAGCGTCTACTACAACCTAATTAATAACTTAATGGCATGGATTTTCACAAAACAACGCCTGATACTATTAACTGTAAAAAAACCATAAAAACTCTGTTATATTAATTATAATTATCTGTAGCTATTGCTTAATTTCAATAAAATTAGAGGTACATGTAGTACTTGTACCATATTTGAAGTAGAATAAATCAGTAGTTTTCGCGTGAAAGAAACACAAACAAACAAAAAAATTAATTACGTTCTATTTTTTTATACAGTAAGAATTTAATTATCAGTAAAATACTTCATCATCCAATTACTGTTCTTCTGATTTGGATTCCGGTTTTTCTCTGTGAGAGGCCGGAATCTAATCATTGGGTTATCACTTTTCCACACGGAAAAAGGTTGTTAAAAGGATGCGAATGGATGGATGGATGCGGTTTGAGTGGGAGGTTGTTTGTTTTTTTATGTTCCAATGAATGTTCCTATGTGTAATACATTAGAATTCTATTTAGGTATGATTTACTATAAAAGGTTTTCGGTTCATTGGCGATAGATCTTATTACAGATAATATGAAGTTAATTCGCCACGTGAGGTTACAATAAACATTTCTTACTGGTTTGAGATTTTTGTATACATTATAGGGATGTTCTTAGATGATAACTCCTCCTTTGAAGTACTAAATCCAACTTCCAACTAACTTATTTCACAAATCGTGCCTTTATTTATACTAAATATTTTCATCACTCCAGGCAATTATAAAAAAGAAAATTAATATTTGATTTTCAAAGGTAATTTGAATATAGAATACTCCTATAATACAATTAGTTGTATTTCACGTTTTATTCCGTAGATTATTTAATAAATAATACTATTTCCATTTTGCTTTTTATTTAGGTAATTTTAATAGTAATAACATCTGTTGCAGAATGAAGACATCGATTCCGTGAAAGCGAGTCGTACAAGAGAAACACGCAACCATAATGCAGCATTTTGTGTAAACTAGGGCGTTGCGTATTGCTGGTGATACGGACACGATGGTTTAGTGAGTGAAAATAGGTTATAGTAATAACAGTAATTAATTTGGGCATGACTACCCAATACTGTAGCGGGAATAGCAGCGATCTCGCAGTGTTTGATTCCCAACCAGGCAGACACCTGAATGACAAAGATGTTTTAATCTTGGCTAGGTATTTGTACACCATCTCAAAAATCTCAAGAATCCGAAAAAAATACTCAAAATTAATTAAAACATGTACTTTTCGCTACAAAACCAATTTTAATCAACTATTTTAATCGTTTCAATATGGCGGACCAACTGATTAAGACAGACTATGAATAAAACTGAAGTCACCATTATCTGTCAGCTGTCATATTGATTCTTTTAGCTAGATCGGATCCAGTTTGTCTTCCGTTAGTCATTTCAACTGTCAAAATGACATTCCCACCAATATGTTTCTCTAATGTATTGTATTGCAATTCTTACTTAAAATTGTTTTTTTTTTTCCTTTTCTTTATGGCATCTCGGCCTTATGGCCACTTTGCCAATGACAATGTTGTGTTGTACCAATAACCCCAGTCGATTATAATAAAAAACAGATCTATACCATATTTGCCTTTTCTTTATATGGTGTACAAATACCTGGCCAATGGTCCATACATTTTGAAACATCTCCTTTAGATGTGTTTTCTGGGTCTGTCTTGTCTTTGTGTGTCCATGGCACCCACGAGACAGGGAATCATAATATGATATAATTACAGTATATTTTTTATTTATTTTTAAAGTATAATTGGATTTTATATAAACTGGAATATATGCATGGTTTAATTAATGTTTATATTAGGTTTTTATGCTTTATAAGAAAACCACGCGATCATTTTATTAAAAATCTTATTTTGAAGGTGTTTTGTAATTAAATATTACATTAATAAATATATCTGCTTATGGATTTCTATTCTAAGTAAAATTGTTATATTCTAAGTAAACCGTGATGGGAAAACTAGTCGTCATATGAAAAATAATGTGCCATTTTAATGTAAATATGTACTTGCTTTATTGATAATAGATATATGCCTAATGTACTTTTATCTTTTATTCATGTAATTAGGAAAACAGGAGCCTAAATCTAATAAATATATCTGAATGTATCTATGTATGTAAAGGTGGGAGGACTATATTTCGACCAGGGAGGTACCACCGCCGCCCTCATAATCTGCCTTAAAGCGTTTTTATGTGAAAAGAGTAGCAAAGGAGTATGCAAATCACCAGATGTTAAGTAGTCGCAGCCCGTAGACATTTACGCACAACCACAAACCCGACCGAAATCATATCTGAGCTCGAACGTAGATGTGTTGCTACTCTTGAGGATTAAGACGGTCGCCTCGCTTCAAAGTGTAGCCGGCAACCGCACCTCTCCAACCGAAACACAAATAATGCTTTACGGCGAATTATAAAGGCGACGGTGGTACCTTCCCGGCTAAACTATAGTTCTCCCACTTTTCAAACCACAGAGGTCAGAATCAGTAATACAGAGGTCCAACACACCTGCTACATGGATACTAAAAATACAATATTTTTGTGAATTTTCTGCGCATCTCCGGTCTAGAGAGTACAGCTCCAACTTAGTCCTTAAGAGGCGGTACTGCAACGCTGACTTGACCTAATATTTTAGCGCCGCAGGTAAAGTGTTAATATTACTATATAGCAACATTTTTTCCCAGGTCCTATCCAGTGTATGGAAGGGATGTTGCTTCTAACTGGCAACATGGTGGAAATGTTGGGCGGTGAGGTACCGGAAATGGCAAAATCACATTCTTTGGCTACACAACTTGCCACCATGTTGGGTCTTACAGTGATAGAGGGTGGGTAAATTATTATCAATTATTTAATTTTTAATCTGTACCTCGGGTGCAATGAAATATTAACATTAAATATATAAAAGCGTCATCTGTAACCAGAGAAATAAAAGTAGCTGACAAACTTAGAAAAAATCGGTATAGAGACAGATATAAAAATATAAATAGGAAATAAACAGGTTTTATTGTATTTTCAGATGTAGATATTATACCAGTGGATGCTGACAATACATCTACAAACAATACATCAACCACACAAAGTAGTCGACAAAACGATAACCAATCAACTCCTCAACTACACCAACGGTCAATAACTTCCAACTCAACACATAGGAATATAGAACCATTCGATAATCCTATTGATCTAGATTTATATGAAATGCCAAATGAGAAAGTAGGCAAGAGACAGTCAGATGTCGAGAATACAGCACCAGAGAAGCGACTTAAAGTTGATAGGAATCCTGTTAACTCTGTCGAATACCCTGATAATGATGACTTAGCAGACCTGTTTGATAATGAAGAGGATTTGAGAGAATTTGAGAATGATATTGATGAAAGAATCAATAAAAGCATGGAGGAGCTACTAGGTTCAGTGGAATTAGCATCAGAACCGTTTGTTTACATCAAGCAGATAAATGAATTGAGTGATTCGGCTAAACATGGTAAAGTGTTTAAAGTAAAAGCGCAAATTTTGACGGTTCTCAAGAAGCTCACATTGACTGATAGATGGAACCTCCGCTGTACCTTGATAGACGGCACTGGGTGCATAGATGTCGACATTTCGAGCGACATTCTATCGAAATGTCTCGGTTTCACACCACAAGCCATAAGGGAACTTAGAAAGAAAATTGCGACGAATCCAGAAATAAAGAATCAGATTAATTTAGTAAGTGTATTTTAAATATTTGAAGATTTTTTATTAAAATATACACTATCCACAATATTTGAAAGTACTGTTGGTCTGTTATAGAATCACACGAAAAACCGCATAGGTCCCGCAGACAAATTGTTAAATTATAATTATCCCTAAACTGTTGATGTTTTTTTTCAGGCATTTGAGAAGACTACAAAGACTCTTAAAACACTGTATTGCATCATTGAACTGACGATGTCCACCTCGCCCGAAATTACTAGACTAATAGACTTTGAAAAGTCTCATATCGATTTACTGCAGAGACGATTAGACGCATGTGGGTTATGACTTCACATTTGTTATATTATGTATAAATAAAGTTAAATTAGTAATAAATATCCCAGGAAAAATGGCTTTGGTTTTTTTTTACCATTTTCAAAATGACAGCAAGATTAACGTCATAGCAAATTGGTTAAGATTTTCTCTGTTACATGACACGTCTGGGGTTCGAATTCTTTGTACAGATCGATGCTACACGGATGCTAAAAAATAAAATATTTCGGTCAATTATCGGCGCATCTCCAGTGTAGAGACAACAGCTTCAGTTTAGTGCCTCTTGCAAGCCCAGCTCCATATAATACATAAATGAGCGCCGCAGCGACAGTGATAAGAAATAATTATCACTTGGTTTAATGGTGAAGGAAAAAATCGTAAAGAAAGTAGAATACAAGGGAGTTCTTAATAGTATCAAAGCTGTATAAAGTCGGCTAGTTTGGTGGATTATGATCTTAATTCCTCGTTGGGAAGGAAGATCTGTGCGCAGCAGTGAGACAATAATGTATTGATGATGATAAAGAATTGCGAATTATTCAATTCGTGAATAATTCGCAATTATTCGCAATCATTATAAATATAATCTCTAAATCTTTTAAAACAAAGTCCCCCGTCGCGTCTGTCTAAACGCGTGATAAACTCTAAAAGTACTAGACGGGCTTTCTCACAGTTTTCAACAAGAGGTAGAGTGATTTCTGAGAAAAGTTTTCGTGAAAACTATGTAGTGACTGGATGCATGTATGAAAGAAAAATAATGTAAGTAAATATGGACTAATATCCGAGCGAAACTGGGCCGGGTCACTAGTGCGATATATAAATAAAAAACGAATATTTTTAAGACTATATTTTAATTTAAATACACCTGTTCATAACACAGTAATATGTGTGTGGGTTCAATATACAAAAAAAATATCAAACTCATAACATAATCAACACAAGCTAACTAACGGCACAAGTTATACCAGTCCTAACAAATGCAAACATTATAATAACATGCCATCAAGAAGCTTACCGTAACACTAAACAATATTAAACATAAACCAGTAATCTACTGGAAAATATAAGATTATGCGTTTAAAGAGAACATATCATATCACCATAATGTGATGTGGACAATCATATAAATATTCAGAGGGATTCATTGAGATAATTGTTCCATTGGTAGGGGAAAATTCACTTAGACGTATTAGTTGAATTCCACCACGCAGCACCAGCAAAGTTTACTGTCATTAGTCATTAGGATTTGGTCATTCTAGAATTTTGGGCAAATGTTGCAGGGAATACTTGTCAACGCTAGCCACCAGGTTATTAACAGCTCATTGGAGTTTTAACAGCTCTTCGGCTATCGTCTGCAAATCGTATTTAACCAAATATTTTGTGAATTTGCAGAATTTCGAGTGAGTTACGTATATCTCAGATAAAAAAAACATAACTATACCGATGAGAAGTGTAAATAAGAAAAAAGCATTATAAGTTGGTTTGACTTTTGTCTTTGTTACATATCGTAGAAAACGAGTGCAGGTATACCAGCCAGTGCCTTTTTGAGTAAATTCTTTATAGAAACAAGTTAGACAAGCATAACTGAAGTAACCTAGGAGCCGATACGTAAAAGGTTTCATAAGGTCAAATGGCATTTTTTTCATTTATTTATTTCTGACAGAACGCTTCTGAACGTCAATGATAATTTACCATACTGATACATAGGTAAATTTGCCCACAATTTGGGAAAAAGAGTTACAATAGCGATTGTTGGCAAAAAATACCATGCAGTAGCACAAAAGATTGAAATGAGTATATGATCGTCATCATTTGTGCAATAAGGACTCCGTTGCAAGTATAAAAAATACTCAAAACTTTTTCTTAACATTTATTGTTATTTATCATATTATTGCAAGGTGCTATGGCACTGTTAGTACACAGTTGTTTAAAGGACCTAAAATTCCTTACAGTTATTGTGGTTGTACATGAGATGTTTGTTTGCTGTGTTGATCAGAACGTGTCTTACAGATTACTTTATGTGCTCGATCATCGTATGCGTTTGTCAAACGCAATAGTTGTTAACACACAAACTAAATGAAACAAAACCAAAATTGAGACATTGTTTACAATTATAAAGTAATAAAATATTTTTTTATTACAAAATTACGTCGAATCATTTCGAATAAAAAATTTTAAAAGTGAAAACATTTTTCGTCTAAACCTAGTGTTACATTAAGCCTCTTAGTTCGAACCCAATTAGTCGCACACGACACAGCATAAAATAAATTGAGCACTCAACTTCAAATCATTAATAATTATGTTAAAACTTAACATTTGAATAGTTTTACAATTATTTCATTGCATTAAAATTATGAAATAATACGACTGACATTGTACAGAAGAAATAAACTATTATATTGTAAACCCTCAAATTGTACGTGTGCATTGTACAAAAAAAGTAATTCGGACATTATGTAATTTTTATATTAAAAAAAAACTTGTAATTACCGATATAGTTTGCTGACAAGAAAAATGACTAAGCTTCATAATTAACATTTTAAAACAAGAGTTTTAAAATATTAAAGTTTAGTTTAAAAATAGTAAACATTTTTAATACAAGTTTTTAATGATTATAATTTTATATCTCAGAAATATGGGTCAAGAGATTTTTTTTTTTTTATTGTGATAGAGTCAGAAACGCGCATGCAGGCCACCTGATGTTAAGTGGTCACTGCAGCCCATGGACAACCACGTCCAATCTCAAATACAACTGAAGTTCTATTTAAGGATAGATGCGGATGCGTTCCTACTCTTGAGGACTAAGATCCTCCAATAATGTGTATCCGGTTCTTTTGTAATTCAAAATAATACATATATACTATGAAATCAACGAAAACAAAACACAATGCGTTCATTAGTCGTGGTATCTTCGAACATAGCATTATTTTTACTAGCTGTTTGAGCCGCCTTAATAACATGTCGTAGCTTAATTTTCTTCAAAATTAATGTGGAACTTATTACAACGAGTGTATAATTAAATTGATTTTTATTTTTTTTAATGTTTAAAGTATCTACATTTATATTTTTATTGTAATTTAAATAATTCCTTTCTACTAGTATAGGCTAGTGATTTAACCCGTATAATTAGACGAATTAAAGTTCAAGAAAAAAATACATTCCGAAAATATACCTCCAACTATAGACTATTTATTTGACCATTCCTTTAAGCTCCAACGCAATAACTCTGCTGTAAGTTGGCGAGAAGTTGAGTACTATTCTGATTCCACCCGATACTGCTTCATGAGATCAGTCTAGGAATACCATGTCATTATAATATCATTAAATTCGTAGGATACCGAATTTTAACGTTCAACCCAATAGAGGTTGATCATAATTATCTATTCAATTACTAAAAAAGAGCTGATTATCTTCAAACGACTGAAGATCAAGTAACCTTTAAAAAAATACAAAATACATACGTTTAGAAGCTATGATACCCATATACAAACTGCCACATACAGTATACACCCCTCTTTGCATCGGCTGTTGTAAAGGTAGTGTATTTTTACAGACAAACGCATAAATTGTGTTTGTTTGAATTAAATATTGTCAAAACAAATGCATTCAATATAAATACTTTATACTTTATATTGTATGCACTTGTATCGACAATATTTAATGAAATATGTACACGTGATGTTCGTTATATTCAGGAATATTTAAACTAGAATTTATATATCGGGTTTATTTAGATGCTTTCTTAATATTAGCAATCCCGTAAATTACTTTTATTGCACTGGCACATTACCGAGACAGAGAAGCACTAGGAAATGGGCGTTTTTTTCAGTTTGTGACGATAACACCGTTAGATACTATTCTAAATTATTGATAGTGAAAACATATATGCGCGGGCGCACCGTGCCGTTTTGATATTTATAAAAACTATTATATAGTGTGGGTAGCTTTAATAGCTGATGTAACGAAAAATTCTTCTCTAGAATTTGTTACGTTATATTATTGGCTTCTTTAATAATGTCTCTTATATAGCAATCACAAATTTGAATCGGTCGGTATGCATAAATTGACGTCAATATTTTATTTAGAATAATAACATCCTCCTCCCAGTTTGTAGCCACTTTTTAGGGAGAGTTGAGACAATTGTGATTCAAGTATTCACAAGGACGCACGTTATTTCGTATGTTCTTATAGGTTTATACATTTTTTTATTTGAGACGCTTGGCAATCTAACATACAGTCCACTTTTTGTTAAATGGTCGTTGCAGATTATGGACATCCACATATTTACATGTATTACTACTCCGGAGAATCAAAATGGCCGCTTCGTTTGAAATTGTAGCTGGTTTGTTTACATAAGTTAGCAATTTAGCGTAGAAGAATAGAATTACTATGCCTGTAGAGTACATGTGTTATGTGAAGGAAGGAATTTAGGTATCATCATTGGATAGATACATATCAAATTATTTTACTTGTTTTCAGTAACTGCTTTGAAAATAGTTTAATTATATTTACATAGCTTTTGCACTCTTGAATTTCAGGAATCGTGTTCTTTTCGGCAGTAATTGGATATTTATTGTTCAACTTTTACGGAGGCCTTCAGGTTACCTGACAATGCCAATTTCAAAAGAAGTACATAGTAAGGTGGCTAATTTGCATCATTCCTAGTTTTTGGAAGTAGTAAATCTGATAGAAATTCACTTGAAACTTCTATTTTATATGGCGATGCGTACAAATACCCATGGGCACGCTGCATCAGTGCACTGCAGGCTCCTTTAAACCATTCATTTTATAGGAAAAAGTTTTAGAATATAATATTCGGGCTCGTAGTTTGATATTTGTATGTGCGACACAAAAAATTAATAAATTGGATTACAGGTCTTCCAAATTAGTTCGTACAATAAGTTTGTACCAAAAGACGGTATGAAATTATTAATTGATACCAGCTGACAATTTAGTAAAGTATTATATTTGTTTCGAGAATTTCAAGTACTATTTGTATTAGTATACGTTGCTCATTAATTCATTTACCTGCTCTTATCTCGTTTACATGTTCTCTGTAATGAATTGTTGTTGCCAACTTTAAATTTAGTTTCCGTTAATAATTGCATAGAAAAATGCATTACAGCTTTTTGTTTATGATCGAAATGTAGCGTGGGAGTTCTTTTCGGATGTTACGTAAAGAGCTAGCTATCACATCGTATTATACATTTATTGCGATCGATATAAGTGGAGTAATTCCGTGTGTTTTTACAGCTGCATTTCGCTATAGGCCAGTCTGGGTGTAGTTCTAACTGTATTCCGACGATAAACAGACGGCCGCTGTTGCCGGCTCGCTGAAAACATCCTTTTACGTCATCAGCCCGTTATGGCCTATGCTAAGAATTGTTTTGCGTAGAGTTTTGCGTTTGTGGACATGTGATTTATTATGCAAGATACTTTTTAAATTTTCAGTTTTGTTTTTACAAATAGATTAAACGTAAACAGAATGTTTCACTTGTATGACGTACCTATCTGTAGTCAAGTTAATTCAGTTCTTTATGAAATTGTACTTCGAATTACATTGTATTAACGAAATACAGTCTTTGTAATAAAAATATGTTCTAGATATTGTTGTAGGTATATTAATAAACACGTAAATCGGACCAGTGGTTTTAGAGTTATTAGTGTACAACCTGACAGACACATTGTGTTTATAATACGCAAGAAAAGATGGAGTTGTAATAATTTACCATTCACTATGTTTCATTTAAAATTGCCATCAAATGCCAGCAAGGTTGTGATTCTATCAAGATTGAAGTCGAATATTTTGCTTCCTCAGAGGAACAAGTTGCCTAGCCTCTAGCCTCTTGTTTCCCTTCTTATAAAGCAGAATAAATCATCGTCTATTGCTACTAAAGTTACAAATAATTGACCATGGTCCCTCCGAAGTATTTACTTGTATGGATACAAGAATATGTACGCATAAATAATGTTGTCAGTCTGCAGTTGGCGAAGAAATCTGCGCAAGACATTTACCGTTGCCGGCGATTCATTCATCGACTTACAAAGTCAATTAAGATCCGAATTTAGACTTGCGTGGTAAGCCAAACTTTACATGTTGTGTAAGCGAGCATCGCTGCTATTAGACCGACAGGGCGTCCAGCTGATAATACCTACATATCGTACGAATTTTTCTGCAAAAACATGAAGAATGTCCGTTTGTTATCAAAAAATCAATAAATATTTTTCCTTTTCCAAAACTTTGTCCTCAAATTGGTTACTTAGGTTTTAATTACTCTAAAAGTTCGTATGTTTCCTTTCAAATCCCTCGGTTAATGTTGTTGTTCATTTACAATTTTGAAAAGGAGGAGGTTCTCAAACAGGCTTTTTTATACATATAATGTATGAGATTGCTCGCCGATGTGCCAATTGATTGAGAGGATTTAAATATGTCGATTAAATATCTAATATTTAATGTAGCTGGGCCCCCACTTGTCCTATTTTTATAGTTGTAGTTGTAGTAAAACACAAAGTGTCTCTTTCATTTGGGTCCTGAAATTATCGAACTTCATGTAATTATCGAAAAATCTAATTTAATAAACGTACATAGAAGGTAATAACATAGAAGAATATATAAGAATAACGTAAAGGAACTTTCCGATTAAGGATGGTAATCCTCGATGCAATGCTCTATTTAGTAGATACCCATTTTCATCTTATAATCCAGCAGCATGTAATAATTCTTTGAAAAACCGTATTTATATATGTGATCTTAAAACAATCTCTTATTACTTACGTTGAAGTAATTTCTATGTCGGTTATTACTTTTTTTTAATAAATAACTATGTTACGGTTGCCAGTTGTATTGATTTTCGAAGGACGTCCGGGTATTAAGAGATATGACACATTTTGTGCAGACCTTTAGCGAGATTCATATGTCCCACTTTTCATCAATATGCAAGCCAAGGTCAAGTTTAGTACATGAATATACACAGGGTGTGCACTTGTATATTACATATTAACTACTGCTAAATAAAACTGTTTGGCGATTCAAAACCTAACAGCAACAATAAACATACGTACAATTTTCTAGGACCCGTTTAGCACTAGTAACAATAGCTAGTTCTATTAATAACTGTAAAATAAATACTTGTCTTAAGTATGTTTGGTTCCAACATAGTCAAATTATTTTTATTGTAAATGTTATCCTGTCTACGGAACTACTTATCATGTGTCGTACTATATACACTTCACTGCTTTTTATATTCGAGTGAAATAGGGGAGTGGGGCAACATATCTCAATGTACTTTTATTGTTATAACTTATTTAATTTAATCGCTGGTGTGAGAGTAATGTGGGCCAACTCTGTGATCTTTTAATTGGCCTTAAAAATATTTTGAGATGACGGTGAATAATCAGTAAGGTGGAGATGCTGTTTTTGCTTTTTCAATTGAGCGACAAGTGTGGCGGCGAGCGTGTGGCGTCGCGTGGCGGAACGGGGTCACACGTCGCATGTTTTCGAGATTTGTCCCACAAATCATATTTAGCCTAGCGACGCGAGTTAATATTTTATGACTATTGTGGTTTTTTTATGCACCTAAAAATATTTTGACCAAATAACGCAATTAGAGCAGTCAAATAAAAACCTGACCAAATGTGAAACGATGTGGCGCAGTCAGGGTTCTATGCTATCACAAACACCTAGACCCAGAAAATAAATAATTTTTTTTTTTTTTCGTATGCAATTCGTATAGTATACTGAATGTTGACGCTCTTTTCAATGATAAAATAAATGAAAAAATAATATTTCTGCAAATAAATGATATATGTTGATTAGATATAAAAGGCTTCATCTTTAATTGTCATGTGGATAATATTCTCCACTTCTATTTCCTATATTTTTAATTCCAAAATTAACTTCAGATTCAGTGTTAAACTATGGGAAACACGGTTTTAATTCAAAATACCTAATTATGAAGTTGCACCAATAGGAAATCCCAATTAGTTTACTAATAAGTTTTTTTTTCCAAGTATAAAACACTACTTTATTATGTGGTCTTGTCCGCTGAATAAAAGTTTAATTTCTTGCTACTATAGCAAGACATAATTTAAAAAATATTCAACAATTTTTTTGTCTATACATTGCCTATAACGAGACCATAGAGGCGCCCTGTTTACACAATTTAAAATATATTTAATCTAGTTTTCGCGTTAAAGAAATAAACAAACGTACAACTATCGACTTTTAAATAATAGTTATAAAGAATCAAGGAAAAGTATTGTAATAGGTACACATACAATTCATGTTATGTTCGAAAAAAATAAGTCCGGTAAGCTGGGACATACGTAATGGTCATGCAAATCATCAATGGAGCTGTAGGTGGCGACAGGTGGCAGCGCCCACACAGCTAGTGCCGCGTGCACACCTGACGTCAGCGTCGCAGCCTCCGACAGTGGACCTTCACTTTACGGAACTTGATTGTTACTAAAAGTTACAATTCCTTTCTATTATCTACTCCAGTTGGTTCCGAAATTCTAAAATTGATGTCAAAGTTTTCCTGCACAAATATCCAATTTAATGTTGACAAATAATCATATCCAAGTATCCAGATATCCAAATCCAAACATAACTAACATTGAAAGCCTGTCTAAAGTCGTTTGTAGATTAAATGCGTTACTACTCTTACGGACTAAGCTGACCATACATAATGTATAGTCGGCAACCGCATCTCCGCACTAATTTAATGTGGATTGTGACTGCGGCAATGGTGATAGGAGGTAGGTATCCTCTATCGATCCATAGTTCTTGTTTAAATACTACCACATAGCTAAGATTAATGTGTGCATTGATGATAATTGATGCATTGATAATCTTTTCAGTACGAACGTACGTACGTTACGTCGTTAAACCTTCTCGGAGCACTTACAGGAAGTTTTAAACAAGTTTAACGGAAGGGTTAACTGGAATTTGGAACAGTCTAATAAAATTACTCGGTTACAAATACTTTATTATTGAATAAATACGTCAACTAACTACCGAAGTGTATAAATTATTAACACATTACAAACAGGAAATTTATTAGTTATTTCAAAATTATGAGGTCATCAAATTAATAACAACAATAAATAAATATAAAATTATATATTTTTACACATATCTGGTTATCTTAACTAACGATGTTATTTATATTTAGCACCTACTTATATACTTATATTGTTATTGTGTTATTGTCACTTACTTCTCATGATCTGTGGAAGGAACATACTAAATTACTCTCTTCCAGCGAACTTTATAAAATCTTAACCTAATTAGCTTATTATTAAGCCATATTTTGTTGAAATATAACCATTAGTATAATTACAATATTCAAAGCGAACTAACTATTAAACGTGCCTTCCAAAGAACAAGAACATAGAAGAACACTAGCGGTCTCCTGCCTGATGACCGACTACACATTGTTGTTATCTTTTCATATTGCTCTCGTGTTGCATTTAGTTAAACTGCATTCGTGCCGAGAATAAACCTATTATACTTTGTGCTTTTCTTATTTGCAAACCTCTCCGTATTATCTATTTCTTCTATGTGACTTTATGCAGTTTCGCGGAAAATATTCTGTAGGGGTCTATAATACGACACTATAGTGAATGTGGTTCGGATAAAAAAAAGGATTTGAAGTAGATGGTAAAAGTTTTGTTAACCTCATTAACTCTTAATACAGACTTCATTTATAATAGGAATAAACGTGGACGTTACATTTAATTATTTTTCTGGCTTGTTTATATGAGAAAAATTCGCGGAAAGTGTTTTAAAAACTTTGAAAGAGACTGATGAAAAAATTAAAAGTATGTCGAGTGGTAACGTGAAAAATAGACTTGGCATCGATAAAAGCTGTATGCTTATAAGTAAATGATTCGAAGGCCAGTGAGATCGCGCGGATTTATTCAGTGCTATTCTAGAAACGAAATGACTAAATGTAATGACGGACCGTGTGACGTATGGTGTAAAACAGTCTACACATATTTATTATGATGCATACAGTGAAATTTGTTTAGGGGTGGGCCGAGAGTGATAAATACGCGTCGCGAGCTATATTAGAATGCATGAATGTTTCATTCCAAATGTATTGTTCATAACTGTATACGGATATTTACTTTATTAAATAATATGAAACGTGTATAATAATTTTAAGTGTATGAATATATTCTTCCAGAAGTGGTGTATATGTGTATACTTGAGTCCAAATTGTTCACAACAATGTACATATTAACTCATAAAGCGCGTATTGTTTTTAAATGTTTTTAAGTATATTTCTATGTTTATTTCAAGCAGTGGAGTATTTATAAAAATACTGATAAGTAATTCATGAGAAATATACCTAAATAAGTGGTTTATTTTAATTTTTGAATTTTCCAAACGTGTTTGAAGTATTTTAATATAAGTTATATGTTTCTGTTAGAAGTTTCCATCCGCGTATTATTTGTAAGTAAAATTGCAGGCTTAGTCGCTTGTGTACTGCATGACATTTTTGGTATGATATATTTTATATTAAACGGAAGTTACAAATGACCACGGAGTCCATCTAATGGTATGTGGTCGCTGCCTCTCTTGGACATCTATAACCATTTCAATATAATCCAGGAGTCCCACCTGAAGTCAATCTCTTGTTACGCCTGAGGACTAAGGTGGTTTTCTCATTAAGTAAGTAAGTCGGCAAGACCTTTCTGCCATACAGAAATAAGTGTATTATGCTAGAAATTGGTACGGTAATGGTACCTCCACCTTCGAATTCATTAGTATATAGCTATTAGTCCGCCGCCTACTTGAGGCAGTAAACAATGATACATTGGGAGAACTTAATGCCGCGACAATCTTGATATATCTGTGTATATAACTGTTGTTACATATTTCCAGAAATATGCCACTTTATGTGCACCTTAATGGATTGAATATTGAATCTTTTAATTGGCAATGGCACGAATTACGTGTGCCCGTGCTCCGTCATAACTGGGTACTTGGAGTGAGTCAGCAACGGAACGCACGTGCGCGAGTTTGTTTACAATATTGTATTCTGTAACACGTTAAGAAGTGTTACACACATTATTAATGTCTTGCCGTGATGTAACGATTGTCAAGCCAAGGTCTGTTACTTTCTGTCCAGTTTTGAATGAACTTACACGGATGATATCTATATTTTTTAAAGGAGCCCAATAGCCTGATGCCTTATATTTATTTTAATTTATTAATGCTTATATAAATATAGTAATTTATTACAGTAAATTGATTTTAATATGAGACTAGAAAAACATGGAAAGTTAATGTACCTATTTTCAGCTTTGATTTCATGTGAATCGTATGTGTATTGACTTAATTTATTTTCATATCTATATATAGTAAATATGTAATTTATATTTAGTAGTAAAAACAATTAACCAAAAATTTCATGGAAAGGCTGTTTCTATCCTGCATTTTCCATTTCGTCAGTTTTTAGTACTTACTTTATTTTTCCATAAGTCTCGTGAACCGACAGATGTTTTATTTATCCCTCTCGTATTTTCGTCTTTATTGCGAGTTTTAAACGTTACGTAATACTTCCATCTTTTCTCGACTTTGGCTAGTTAAAAATATCCGTGCAAATATGTATGTGAAGTTTTGTTTATGGCATCTATAATACTATACTTCGACTTATTGCCTCACCTACTCCTATATAATTTAAAAGGTTCTGACACAAAGAAAGATCTGCGCAATAAAATTGTTTAACCTCGAAAGTGCTTGATATGTCAACAAACCTATGTTCTGGTTTGAACCTAATCAGATTGCGACTGACCAGATTTTTATGCTAATGTTTTAAGTATAAAAATGTTACATGCTTAAATACAAATTAAGCTTCATAATTTTCAGATATATATACATTACAGTTACCACTTAAGGTGCGTTTCTTATACCTATTACTTAAAGAATAATATTATGTGTAAATATGACATTCGTAAGGATGCCGGTGTCACAATTTACAATAATTATATATGCATTTACGTTCCTACATGTCCTTGATCTAAGAACGGAATGATCCTACTCTTATTACTGATGTATTGATGGTACAGTAACACGGAAATTTGTGCCTCACCCAATCACAACCACGCCTAATGTAACAATTACATATTAGCATGCGTAAGCACTTCCGATGCCGCCCATAGCAGATGGTGTATGATCTGAACCTATCCAAAATGTGTCTGTGACAACAATGAAGTTGTCTTTAGTTGCTGGTAATAAAACGAACTGTAGGATGAATCCTTTCATTGCTAATTTTACCAAAAAACTGTATGTTTCTATGAGTTTCCAACGATTTATCATTTACATTATTCATACGAAGTAGTCCTTAAGAAACAATATAAAAAATGTAAGAGAATATTACTTCATTTTCAAGGGTAGAAAGCAATGTACTTTATTACACCCCCTACATAGGATTTCTATCCTAGAGAGTCTTGTTAGATATAATCTTCTCGGTACTATATGAGCTCGGTGAAAAGTTACTGGTAGGTGGTGAATATCTGCCATGAGGATGATTATTCAGAGTGTCCAGAGAGTCACGAGAGGGAACAATGTACGACGAGAGGGAACAATGTACGAGCAAAATGGAATGCGGTTGGAATGAATGCTCAGCTCGAACGAAATGTAATTCTACCACCTCGAAAAAATTTGGAGAGTCACCCCCCTAATTTATGCAAGGTGCTTGACCATAGATAGAGTTATGTTTTTAATGACATCTTTTAACAAAAAAATATTTGTCATCAGAGAACCCAACGTCGTGCGGCGCAGACGGCGGGTCGGAAGGGCCGGAGGGGCGCGCGTCGTGGCGCGTGACGCTGGACCACGACCTGGTGGAGACGCTCAGCGCTATATACCCGGAGTGGTTCAAGCCGCAACAGCGCCCGCGCAGCCGAGCCGTCTCGCCGGCATCGCTCGCGTCGCCGCGCACGCCGGCCACGCCCCCTGACGACGACACCTTCAGGTTTCTGTCTCTTTTTCTGACTTTTCATACTGCTGTATCAATCAAAACAGCAGCAAACGAACTTGTGTCCATCTTATCGTTAAGTACTCAGATTGACGGAGCACGGATACCCAAATCCAATCTCAAAAAGGACTGAAATCCTACCAGAGCTAAAAGCCAGGTCGAGACATCCCCTGTAATGATGACAATGGTCGTATTGCTTGTAAGTATAGTGGGACACTTTTCCAATTGAAATGCAAGAATTACTTTACTACGGATTATCAGGGCGGTGATGGCATCGACCCGGTAAAATTATAGTTTTACCTCCTTTCTTTCCTGTTATATACTCCAAAAAGTTTCAGAATATTTCTTGGTTCTGCTTACCTGCGACCACCTATTTCTGCTTTTTTTTTATTGTAACGGAGTAAGAAACGGGCATGCAGGCCACCTGATGTTAAGTGGTCACTGCAGCCCATGGACAACCACGTCCAATCTC
>DWON01003704.1:0-17543 GCA_018251015.1 Phocides pigmalion okeechobee | reverse complement strand
AATCGTTAATCGTGAGTACCCGTTATATTGCATAATGTATGGATTCCGCGATAATATTAGTTTAAAATCGTATAAACAATAACTTCGCAAATATGAAAACGACAAATTTATTACTACTTTCCTGCAACCAGAATTTTAAAACGGCATTGGTTATACTATAAAATATTATAACACACTGAATTTGCACCGAAAAAAGAATCCCCTTTATATTCATCACCGAAAATAGTTTCTCTGATCCAAACGCCTTAACTAATTGGCCATCGCCGGAGCCTGTCGGTCCAGCATTCACGGCTAATACATCAAACCCGTCCTCCGTAATTAAGCCCGGTATTCGGGGATCCCCTTTTTTATACATACAATGAATTTGTTCTATTTGAATATAAGGTAAATTTCGGGTTATATTAGAGATTCTAAGTAAATTGAAAGCAAAAATTCCTTTGAGAAATAAAAAGTCAAACGCGTTTTATTGATTCAGACATTTTCATTTGATACATTTGTTAAATCGAATTCTGATTTTTGATAAATTGACATATAGTACGGTAGTAGCATGGCCACGTCGTGATGGTTAAATATTTATAGGTAAGCAAAAAAAGTACGCATTTAATTTAATACATATTGACGGGTGGTAAAATTTAGGGTTCCACCGAGACATATCATCGCCACCCTGATAATCCGCCGTGAAGCAACTCTTCTGTTTCTATCGGAGAGGTACGGTTGATAAGAGTACTAAAAAGCGGTAAGACCAAGTTAGTCCTCAGGAATACACACCACATACAACCTCAAAAAGTATTGAAGTCTTATCTAAGCTTATACGTAGACTTGTAGACACCTGACCCCTGAGCGCACCTCTCCAACCGAAACGCGAGAGTTGCTTCACGTTGGCTAATGACGGCAGACGCCCGCTAAGATTCAAAAGTTTCAACTTAAACCAAATGCAGATAATATGAAGTACTTTCGTAGCCGAGCTACAGTGGTGCTACGATCTCGTTATTGCGCGTAGAGCCCGTCGCTGCTCGTAGCTAAGAAGCTGCTTATTATGATCGTGTCGTTCAAACTTAAACATGATTGACACATATTTCGCGTAGAACCTGAGAAAATCAGCATACATAAGTGGAATTTTCTTTTAAAAGAATAAGAAAATGTTTTCTTAAATAATTTGGCTGGAATATTTGTGGTATCTTTAATTTGGATCTCATTTCAATTCAACAATACAATTTGTAACAAATACAGTTGCCTTCTTTAACTAAAAAAATGAAAAATAATTGTCAGTTACTTTTTTTCTATTCAAATACTGATTTTTTAATTCGATTTGTCAAATTCTATTGCCCAGTTTTTTTCCAATGGAGACAACGATATAATACTGACATGAACCTGAATCGTGTCGGATAAAACATTTTGTTTGGTCTTATTTGCTCACTAATTTGAAAAAAATCCTGTTTGACCAAAAAGAGCAAATAGTTTCGAAGACATGAGTCTACGGGTCTACTAAGGCACCGTTTATCCTTACTAATTCGGTTAATAAAAAACACTATATGATCAAAATTCTTACATTTGCCCCATTTTAATTGCAATTATATGACTTTACATGAATTTAACAATATATGTTTGCAGAAACACTTTTGGAAAATCCATCGTAGGACGGTAAAAAAGGCAAAAAATATACCCCAATAATAGACCCAGTAAATAAAGGGGTTACGAAGTTCATCGTAATCCCAAAAATAATTAGATCCGATCGACTCCGTTACCCTCTCTGAATACAGTTGGAAATTTCATTGTTCATAACGACGAAATGAAATAAGTTTGGACAATAACGCATTACGATAGATGGCGTGCAATTAAAAGGTCTCAGGTCCCGGCCTGCCTCGAGCTTTTCTACACTTTGCTGCTTTACTACCTCTGACGCAATCGACATCACTTTAGAAGCTACGACAAATGATCATAAGTTTGTTTTAACTCCAGAAACTCGAATAAAGCATAAATAATTGCGTTACTAAGTTTACCGGATAACTCTTTAATGACGTCATTAATTTAGCAACCAATTCAAAATTATACGCCTTATTAGTCGAGGACTGCTTATTTATATTATTTATTTTGTTAAAACTTACGAATATCTAAGTTAGATACATTTATGTTCAAACATCTACACTAATTAAGATGTGTAGAACGGGTGATCAATTTATCCAAATGATAAACTTTTGTGACTTCAATTAATCTGAAAAGGTATCTAAATTTACGCTGAATTAGTTTCAAGTACTCATATAACTAATGCGACTATCAAACTTCAAGTAAATCATTTCTTAAGAAACGCGTACTAAATCACCTGATTTTAATATATTTAAAACGTTCTCTATATAATGGTATCATTCTTGTTAGTAAAAGTAAATTTAAAAGAAAAATTTTACGTATTAGAACAAAACTAATAACAGTGGCGGCCGTGGGACGCCCGGCAGATGTCACACATCGAAATTAATTATTAAAAGAATTTAAAATAAAGGAAAACCATGTAAACCCGTGTACCATAGTGGTAACTGTACCATATACGCAGAAGATTCCAGGTTCGATTCCGGCCAGCCAAACATCTAAATAGTGATTTTAATTGCGACTGGATCTGAACATTTACAACATTTCCTAAACCAACCCTGGTTTAGGACCTTAAAGTGTAGAAAGCGCAAATTAAATATTAAGTAAAATTATAAAGCAGGGATTTGTTCATAAAATACTTTCCTATTTTCTTATTATAATACACACATACAAAATAATATATATTATAATAATACACATACTTATTGTTTTTAATAGCTTAGCATTAGGCATGACGGCATAAAAGGGCGTCGTGTCGTTTGGCGCGACGTCATATAAGTAAGTTATATCCCTAGTATATAGCTAAATCAATACATCATATACTTATTGTTATACATATATTTAAAATAATATTCCGTGGGACGGTAACCACACGAAAGATTGAAATTTAATTGTAGCCACATATATTTGAAATCAACGTTCTCTGTTCCCTTTTAATTACGGGAAAACGAAGTTTAAATGAAAATTTGTGAGGTTTTTAATATCATTCTGAGTATTTATATGGACCTCAAATTAATAGTTACATAATTATAATGAAAGTAATAAACGAATATACTCTATTTTCATATAAGTTGTTAAGTCGATCACATATACATCGGGACTAAGATACCTGAAATTTACGTGAATATGCCATAGAAATGGATATGATGGTGGTCTTAGGTCGAAAGGTACAGTTCGTAACATCTTGTATAGTTTGTCGTCAATAGAACGTCCGTTTCTCCTGAGAATTAACGACGGTGAAAAAGTAAATCGGTTTTACCATGTGCTTCAAAACCGAACGACACAGCGCTTCATTGAAGCTGTAAGGCAGAATATGTGTGGCGATGATATCATACTTATAATAAAAATCAGGAGAAATTTATTTTATGATCTCTAAAATACCAAAATACTCATGTATCATACGATCATTCCTAGTAGTCAAAAATAAGTAACAACCATACGAAAAGCAAGAATTATAATAAATATGTTCTGTATAAAATATGTATGTTACTAACATTTGTATTGTTTCATCGGGAAGGTATTATACCTAATTCTAGTATGAAGCACTTGTCCAGTTTTGATGCAAAGATGTGGGTGCCGGCTCACTTGCGTAAGTGGCTAGCGTCGTAGATGGACATCTTAAGATGGAACTCCAGACCCTTGTCATATTTATCTTTATGAAGTATAGATTCAAATATTTTATTTGAACATAAAGTACATATATAAACTTAACCATCTAAAGGGAGTCCGTGCCCATGAGACCATGGTTCTAAGAACGCTAGCTGTATTCCCGCGTTGAATAGCAATCGCAATTTTCTGCGCGAAATACGAACCAGCTTTCTTGTCACCGGCGGCGTAGATCAAACGTAAGTAATTGTTTGAAAGTATAGATTAGTGTGAGATTTTCTATATGCCTTCAGCAGTTGTTACTCTAAGCCCAAATTGATCCACTTCATATCAAAATTTATTAATTAGGAGCACTGTAAGGATGAGTCCAATACTGAATATTCAAGTTAAGCTGCGAAATCCCCGGATCGACGTAATGAGCGCTCAATCCGGGATTGTAGTAATTATCGTTCAATTTATTGCTCGGGAATAGTTTATGTGCGTATTTCATCTCAGGCTCATTTGCTAATTGATTTTGAAATAGGCTGACTAGTTTAATTATAATATTTACCTTACTTCTTTTGATCTCTACATTTTGTAATTATATTCTTAGATTAATGTATAATAAGAAGCAAATCAAAAAATACCCACACTACTTCATAGGATATGATTTCAGTAGTGTTTGTACATGTTCATGGATATCTATGGGCTGCGACTACTTAACATCCGGTGGTTTGCATACTCGTTTGCTACTCTTCTCACATAAAAAACCTTATGCAAAGATTTCACACAAGTATAGAAATATAAATCAACAGAACAAATTTTACTTATAAATTACAGCAGTTATCTTATGGTTGAGCAAGGACTGAACCCGAATAGTTCTGAGTCGGTCTTGCTACCGGTGTACCGCTAGCTTGTCAGATTACACAATCTTAATTAATTAAACTAAAATCATCAACAATTTGTCCATAAAGCTGACGACAAGACATCTGTTCTCATAAAACCTGCGACAAAGCTCTACATAGAGCTTACAAATTTAATACAAAATCACAATTGTAGCGAAATTGCTGAATTGCTGAACAAATAGCGTCTGGAACATTCGCAATCCGTTCAGTGCGAATTAATACAATTCCCCGCATTATTATATTGTTTCCTTCAAAGGATTCGAATTAAGCCGAGGCCTGTGGCCAACGTACAATTTTACTACAAACTTGGTTTTGACGTACGAGCAGGGAAATGTATGCGTAAGTAAGTAAACGGATCTGTCCATTTTATAATTAATTATGTACGGTATTCGTCCGATTTATCGACTCCGCAAATGTTTGTTCTAATATATTCACATTCCAAATTTGTTCTAAATCAGAGTGCAGATTAAATAAGTATTAGTTATAAAAGAAATAGATTAACTTCTTATATAATAGACATCATTTATAAGTACATGACAGATAAGTATTGACTTGAATCAGATGCACTTATATTCGTATAGTACCAATATAGCATGCCTGCAAGAAAAGAACACTTGCATATTATCAGTTCGGTAGTTTGTTGCTGGAAATTACTCAGCGACTTTTTTGTGTTTATATTATTTCTTCGTGTTTATTAATATGTTTTGTCTATAATAATAATTACAAGCTGCGATGAACATTTTACTTTTAAATTAAATAAGACTCTGGCTGTTTTATGTACCTGTAGTCTTGAATTTTGTTTATTAAATGATCATCAATCTAAATCTAAATATTTCCTAAACTGACCACATACAATCGGCTTAAGTAATTGCAATTTTTATATCACGTATAAAAATACATTTTAAATGACGGAAGTATGTATTATTATTAGCAGTGAATTGAAGCTTAAAAATCTTGTATGGCTTGTATAGTTTCGTGCAAAGCTTAACAAGGTTATGAGAGTAAACCAAAGCGCACAATGCAACAGACTAGTGCATTTCCGTGTAGTTTTACCGAATACACACATTTACTCACTGTATTGCATAACCTTGTATTTTGAGTGGACGCAACCGATTCTGGTAGCCCTTCGCTGCAGTTGAATTCAATCTTGCAGTATAACAGCCGAAATATTGCATATAAATTTTCATGATTGCTTGAGCTTACACGTGTATTTAGTGGATATATTACTGACTTATTGATCCGATATTAACGCCCAGTTGTGGGACATCGGATTCGTAATACTTGAAATAATTCTTTTAAAATAGGATTGGTTATACCTACTGATAACAGAAGTTATATTTTGATGAGTTTAATCATTCTTTACAGTAATTTAACAGTGGCTCATTCACGTCGACTGACTGACTTGCGACTCTCAGGAAACATGAGGTGATGGTTCGTAAAAGTCGCAAGTCAGCATTCAAGATGTTTCAATATAATCATTTTTCACATCAGCCATTTCCTAAGAAGTGCGGATATTAACAGAAAAAAACTGCTTTATGAAATAGGCAGCCTTTGATAGATATGCAGTGTTAAGTGGGCTCAACAAATATCCCGCCGTCAATAAGAGCCTCATAACGCTCCAATATCCGCCCAGACTTGGAGGAATATTACCCAATATTAATGTAAATAAGACAAGGACTTTCTTTGAACAAGTTTGAATCTTATTTAAGAAAGAATTCATTACGATGTATTGAATCGCAGATAACGTAATTTATACCATTTATTTTACCTTAAATTACTACTTTATTATTTACGATACGATATAAAAAACGAATAAAACTAACTATGTTAATTTACAATTCTACAATCTTAATTATATTAAGTCGTAAATACATAAAGTGATAGGAAATAAAATTGTATAAAATAAAATTTATACTAATTCATATAGACGTTACTGTCACTTAACGACACAAAAATAAAACAAACAGAATGCAATATTACATATTTAATAGGATATTTCTAACTTATTTTATAATAAGACTACTTAAAAATAAATAAATAATATATCTATATAAACATATTAAAAAAGTAAAATTCTGTCTAACCGTGGCATGTGCCATCACGACTAATCAATAAACCTAAATTTGAAAGCCCTTTTCAGCCTGCCCCGAATAAAGCGACTGAACGAAATACATTTCCCATATTATTAGAGCCATTACAAATCTAGGACATAATGTACTGAATAATAAATATGTTTTGTCAAATCATGTCAAAAATGAAAACAGAAACATGTTCGAATATTTTATAATTGAAGTACATTTGGAACAGTGTATTGTTAATGCAAGTAGGAATTATGGGTCATTTACATAACTAATCCAAGAGATAATGCAGAGAGATATAAATTTTCAGTTTCTGCGCGTTTTAGTAATATTATAGTGGAATTTGTTACAGAACAAAAGCAATAATTACTGCAGCTCCTATCACATAATAAAAGTGCCGGACTCCAGAGATGTTACGATGTATACTGGTACTGGTACCAGTGTGTACCAGCGCTGAGCCGGACTATTATAAGAGAGTGGAATGCTTAAATTGAATAATAACAGAACATTTCACAATAATAATGACATAATCAAAAACAAGGAATAACTCGGTCGAAATGTTATCCATACTAATATTATAAACTCAACATAGGATACTTTTTTTATATTTTGGCTGACACGATAGTTTGCCAAAATATTTGAAAATTTGAAAGGTTTCAATTTAGTTTCTTATTGACTAAAGCTTCTATTAATATCTTATTGACTATATCTTCTGTCTTGAATTTTTGTATATTTCGTTGAATACTGAAATTATTTAATTTTTTCTTTGAGGTTACGTACCAGTTTAAGGGCTTCAACCCGAGCGAAGCCGCGGGTAAAAACTAGTATTATTATATCTTCGTTCGTTAGTTCGTTCGAAATATTATATTAGAAAACAATAAGCCTACTTTGGCAGCTTGCTACCAGCCACTTAATATTCATTGCGTTCCTCATGATAAATAATTCGACATTATCAATTCTAGTTTAGAATACTGTAACTACAACTATTTACGGATTCGCAAACATAGCTAAATATTAATCGTAACGCGTGAGAACTGAGAGTTGTTATTAGAGCACATTGGCGAATGCATTAGCAAATTGACCTCTGGTTAGGTATCGCTCGAGGAAATTAGTTTAACCTGCGATAAGTAAATTATTCCCTTACATATTGCACTTAGAGAATATTTATATAACTTTAAGAATTGGAAAAACCTTATAAGCGTTGAAATGTAGGAGACAGGCCTCATAAATCAATTACATAAGAGTTGGAACATAAGAAAAATATTTTATAAATATTGCCCTACCAGCTGCTTTTACAAAGTCCTCACATAGGGTTTTAGTCTTTTTTACTTTCAGCAATGAAGAAAACGACGATGAAGATGTGGATATTCATGGACTGCAACGGCTACTTAACATCGAGTGGCTTGCATACTTGTTTGCTACTCTTTCGACATAAAAATGCTAAATCCTGGAAAGTATTTTAATAGATACTTATACGAAACGGCGCTCAAGGGTAGCAAACACATTTGAACCTCGTGCAGTACACCAATCCTATTTGAGGATAATGACTCATGAGCGTGGACAGTGATTACTTGGTTACTTACCGTCAGGTGGACTGCGTGTCCGTTTGACTGCTATGAGTGCTCTATCATATTAAAAATAGGCATAAATATAAAAGCCTTTGAGCCTGTTAAAATAACACATTAATTGTAAATGAATTATGTTTATCTATAAATTTTAAATAAGACCTGGAAGAACAAAAAGTAAATATAATTAAAATTATTCATGAGTAAGCGTACGTTGAATAAATGGGTAAGTAGGTATTAGTAAATAGTTCGGTCGAATAAGTTAAGGCGTTTCGTTTAATATTTTACTTCTACATTTATTCTAGTCAGCGCTACGCCTTTAACTAGGTCTCACTTTATTAATGTTTTTTGTATATTAAATTCAATTTCAAATATCTTATATCATTATACCTACCTACACTTAATGAATGTTAAACATACAATGTAAAATCCGTTTATCGGGTATGAGCGCCCTATTGGCTAACGTTGACCGGAAGAAAAAAAGCAGGCGGAAAAGTAGATGTTCTTATGATTGTTTTAAAATCTGTCAATGATACAATACACAATACACAGTATTGCTTTAAAAGATAGCCGTCGACAGACACGATACGAAATATAATGAATAGGGTAGAATATAATAAATAATGAGTAATTTATATATTATATAAAATAGGTACGTAGGCTGATACTCAGCATAAAAACACAAAATATATTGTAAATAAATAATAACTATAATATTGTTATGAACCTGCAAAATGTCGATAATGACTTATCCAGAATCAATCCGACGACGAAATAAAATAACACTAAAGGCCTGCTTGACGCCATGCATAGATGCGTTGTTACTCTTGAGGACTGAGATGGTCGTCTCGCTTATAAGCGTAGCCGGCAACCGCAACCCTCTAACCGAAACACAAGAATTACTTTGCGGCGGATAATGAGAGTTTGGCGAAGGGAGATCTCCATCCAGACGAGTACTTGTGCCTGAGGAGCAGCCATGCTCCGAATGTCTCATGTCGGACTTGGTATATATGCAAGACATTTAGAAACCTTCGATAGCGTGATTCAGGAATGTGTTGTGCCATCTCTTGTCGAGTAGCGGAAAGTCGTCACAAGGGCACCGGTTGAGCTTTTGTTCTACCACCTTGAAAATGTATCGTTGTTTTCCTTTACCGGAAAGTGTGTTAATGATTATACAACCCAAAGACCCCATTTATTGCGGCAATGTTATATTCACTCCCCTGATTTTCACACTGATGTGGTCAATTACCGTTTGATGTTTCAACGTCAAAAGTAAATTTCCAATTGAACGAGTTATTTAATTAATCAATTGATATGTCTATATTCACACTGGCGGGGCATGAAATGCAATAGATTGTACATATGTAACCGTCCGGTATTAAAATATATTAAAGGTGGTAGAGCCATTAGAGCTCGCCCGGGGCGGCACCACCGCCACCCTTATAACCCGCCGTAAAGCAACATGTTCCAATTTTGGAATTAATTGTCCTCGTTTCTTTTGAATTCTCATATACATATTCTCATTTGAATAAATAATTCAAGTAAACTTGATTAATCGGCACTCATATTATAAATGTGAATATAAGTTTGTTTGTCACGCTTTCATGCCAAAACTACTTAACTCATTATCGTGAAACTTTGTACACATATTTTTAGAGGTATTAAAAAGGACATAGGATACTTTTTATTGACAAAAAATTTTTTTCAAAAATTTTACTTGGTAGACATGATTGTTTGTAAAAAAATTGTAAATCTAGCAACGTTTTTTATTGAGTATAGCTTCAGCTGTTTTGAATTTTTGTGTATTTCATATTATTTTGTTGGCAATACTAAAAGTATATAATTTTTTTTGAGGTTAGGTACCAGTTTGTTTTAGTTATTACTCGCTGCAATGATCTTTGATATTTATTTAATGGCTTCAACGTGAGTGAAGCCGCGGGTAAAAACTAATATTTAATATTTGTGCCTAGTTGTAACACAAACTATTCTTGTTAATCCATTGAATGTAGGGCATTGGAGCGAAGGAGAGAAATAAGTAATTAGCCGCAACAGTTGGCGGAGACAATAGAACGACAAAAACACTGGATCACGAACGTCAGATCAGAGCGGTGTCGGGTTCCGTATTGACTACTCAAAGTACACTAAGTACTTCACTACTATCGCTTGGAAAGTAAGATTTTTTACGTGAGAAAAGCAGCAATGGATCAAGCAGGCGCCCTTAATGCTGAATTGTCGTTGCAGCTCATCTATATCTTGTTTTTCATGTGAAAAGATGCAAACCACCTGATGTTAAGTAGTCTCAGCCCATAGACATCCACGTAAAACTACAAACACTACTAAAATTCTATATCAGTTCGAATGTTGCTACCTACGTTGCTACTCCCGAGGACTAAGACGGTCGCCTCGCTTCAAAGTGTAGCCGGCAACTGCATCTCTCCAACCGAAATACAAGTGATGCTTTATGGCGGATTATGGGGGCGGCGGTGGTATCTCCCCGGTCGAATTATAGTTCTCTTAGAATGTCTATAAATGTTTATTAGGATTGTAGCTTCCCTTGCATTAAAGAAACTTTACCGAACCCTAATGTAATTATTTCATTACACGTTACAACCAGTTAAGTCCTTTAGCTGCTTATAAATGACTGAATGTACACTGCACTAACATACACGTAAGTACGAACTGTTTCCGTCATAGATAGGACACACTTCATAATCCTTGACACAATTCGTGGCATTTTGGACTCTACCTTCCAAAGAATAGAGTTGATTTTTACTTGAAAAAATGATGACTTTGTATCGAAATGGGCTGGTCTGTTATATGCAGTTGCATAGATAACGTAATTAGAATAACAAAACGTGATGTTTTCAAAAGAAAATTGTTTGTTTAATTTTTCATATCGTTAACAGTTATTCTTACATATTATCTTAGCAATAGGCACTTTACGTATCTTAGTTTATATGTTTACTATATAACGTGTATTATTGATATTTAATCTCTGACGCCACCTATTTCACTGGTACGTATTTTTTTTTATTGTGAAAGAGTAAGAAAAGGGGGATGCAGGCCACCTGATGTTAAGTGGTCACTGCTGGCCATGGACAACCACGTCCGATCTCAAACAGAACAGAAGTTCTATTTAAGGATGGACGCGGATGCGTTCCTACTCCTGAAGACTAAGATGGTCGCCTCCAATAATGTGTGTGTAATACAATGTAATACAAATTGTAAGAATTCAAGCAAAAGTCAACAAATAAAAGAGAAATAATGAGTTAAAATATATATATATGTTTTTCTTGAATGTTAAAAACAATCTGTGTCTGTTGTTATCACCGGTCTATTGTCAGAATAGGTAACTAATTATTTATTTAAGCCACTGTATTACAAACATTTTCCGCCAGTTTCTGTGACGTCACAAACGTTGCCATTATCCTGACTGTGTTTTGACCGGAATTAACCGTATTTACCGGGCATTGCTATGATTCACAGTAAAATATGCCAACTCCAGACGGTTTATTCGCTTTATCATTTTAATGTTGCTTCTTACTTCAAAATCAAAAATCAAAAAATCCATTTTACAGACTGAATTGCGAGTTTTTAATGGAATATCTTGATTTCAACAGGAATGTAAGAATTTTTAACAATAAAAAGTCTCAATTCCTTTAGCAGACACTATTTTAATTTCTACGACTGATATAGAAAACAGATTCTATGGTTTCGCTTTTACGGTATTATTGTTTTATATTTATTATAAAACGCCCTTAGATAATAGTTAAATAGAAACATACATATTTACAGCACTAAGTTTCTATGACGCTACAAACATTTACATTGCCCTCACGCTGCGTTGTCCTGAATTAACCGTATTTACCGGACTCTGGGATGATTCACTCTAAAATACGCTTAACTAACTTGGCTTAATATACGGTACAAAACATTGTTGTTATCTATCCTTCAATTACGTCAATTTTTAGGGTGCCATAATAATCTCATGCGTTTGCAATTGTACATTATGCCTTTGAATATTTTGTTTTGTTATTATTTTATTATAGTTTAAAAAATCATAGCCCTATTTAAGGACATACGAAATATTACACATAAAATGTTCACGATAAATATAACAACCGTGACTAAATATTTTAGTTTCTGTAATGTGTACTTTGTAATGTTTGAATATACTATTATAAAATTAGAAAGTATTAGATACTTCTAAGTATTAATACATACTACTATTTATGGGAATTACTTGTCCACTTTATTATACATTAATATAGTTCATAACTAGCGTTAATAAACTTGGAATTTTGTTAGAAATACTCTTAAATTAACCCTGAATAAGTACTTAATTTTACCTACCATCATAAATATTTGCAACTCGTTTAAAATTGCAAATATTTACACGTTACTCGTGCGTTGACTAAAATTAACCGTTTTTACCGGGTGATGCTATTTTTGGTTAAATTTATCGCCCTTAAATGCTGAAGCCATATACGTTTTTGTTTCATGTTGTGACGCTACTGTATAAAACAGCTTTCAACTCCCTTTGCGTCTCTTTTGAATAACCCCATATCATAACGTTTAGGCAATTCCTTAGAAGAACAAAAGGTTCTTAACTCATTTTAAGGACTTAATGTATCAGGATTTTATTAGCACGGGTTACATTTCTTGTGTAATAACAATTTTTTATTTAAGTTACAAAGACATTTTTTTATTTTACAATTTAGTACTATTATTAAACAATATGTACATAACTGTATTTGTTTATTTATTGACAATCACATGTATCCTTGATCATGGTCAGGATGCTGTTGGAGCTCTCCCGGATACGTTACATACTTACGTGAATTAAACGAAGATATCTATCAAACGAAGATTTCTATAATTTGTTATTTATTCGCTTGCAGTGAAACAGATTAGTAAGACCGTGATGTAACTACATTAAGGACCCATATCTTCCCCTTGCGTGGTGTGTACAGCCTTCCGCAATGATAAATGATGTAAACATCCATTTAGTTGGATGCGTGTAGTTTCCTCTGATGGAGGCTCTTCCGTATTGAATTCTGTTGCTCGGAGATATGAGATTTTATGTCTCTTTGTTGTGTTAAAGGCTGTACTAATGTTCAAACAAATGGGTCACAGATGTACACGCCATTAAATTTAGTAATCATTTCATTTCATATTTCCGTTTCTTTTACAAAATGTGTATTTCTGCCTTTTCTTTATATAACTGTAATTGAAATATTAAAAATATTTAAATAAACAGATATTTTGTCATTTATGATGAGGCATCCTACAAGGGACTGTATTGAGGCCCCGAAAAAACGATGCGTTTATTAGATTGTCGATCCATTGAACATTTAACAAGACGACTAACTAAGTAAAAAAAACAAAGATTTCACATAGATATGAAATAACTAGGCATTTTATTACATTCATTATAGGTTCAGATGCCACAGAAAGTTAAGTTCCGTTATTAAGATTTTCGGTCAAATCTAAAAAGAATTTTGTTCTAATCTTAAAACAAAGGAACCATGATTTCACGCAGATAGTAAAAAATAAACAATGATTTCATACAGAGACATATCCATAAAAATCCCATGAAATCCTATTGATACGCGCGGCACACGAGCGTAAAGTTGACGTATCATTTCATGCATACGTGACCTGTGAATAAATGAGTTTGTCGTTTTACAGTTTGGCCTTTGGGAATACTGGTTTTCCGATTATTTGACCATTTCGCTCCATCCATTTGAATATGACAAGGCAAAAGACTTGTACTTGTTATCACACTAAAGTCTTGTAATACGTCACTTTTAAACAGGAATGATTCTGCAAATAAATAATGTGGCAAATGAATTTAGCGATGAGATAAATAGTAAATCATAATTCAGGTTTACCACACTCTTGAAACAGGAACATAGAAGCACAGTCTAAGTTGAATAGTCTAAATAATAAAATCGTTGATGTTTCTATGACACATGATACTTAGGCTAACCTTCAAAACAAGCAATGCAACTAGATCGAAATATGGGTAATTAAAAATCAATAATGTGAGTACCTGTTCTAAAGTAAAATGTACGATGCTAAGATTCTACAAGCCATTTTTTGAAAACAGATCAATTATGATCAAGCTAAAGTATGATGATCGTGCTTATGGTACAAATCATATTCATTATTGACTGCTAAAGTTTATTTGGACTATTCTCCGGATAAGTCTACAATTATATGTCAATATAGTCAGTAGTAAGTATCGTGAGTACAGGGTATCAATCCCATAAAATACCTAAAATCATACTTTGAGTATGTTATCGACTGTATGCTTCATACTATGAATCAATTATATCGATAGTGTCATAGGTCTTTCTAAAAATTTTGTGCCATTTTTAAATTATTTATTTCCTACTTCTTAATCAAATAAAATCTAATTTAATTTTGGAGTATTTACAAACTATCAGATATACGTTTTTCTTTATTTACAGCCGATTCAGCATCCGACTTCTATAAAGCTAAAGATCCAGCTAGAAATTTATCTTGTCTGTTTCAACAATTTTATTGCCTTTGTATTTTTAAAGTATTACCTAAAAGTCTAAACCTATATTTGCAACTGAATAAAAAATTACAACTATTCGTGATATCACAATGGATACGACACTGCTATCAATAATAGGGCTGATTTCGTTAAAATCCTCTCGATATATCGATAGTCGATTTTTTTTTATCACAAATAAGAATTAGATAGGTTCTAATGTTTATTTGTTTTAATGGTAGCTATTCAGCTATCAGCTCTAATCAGTAGATGTGAAGCAGTTATTTGTAATGAGAACATTGGGAATAGATGGGTATTCCCTTGAGTCTAGTTTACAGATAACAGTTCCGCAAATGACCTTTTGTTCAACAATGTTATTTCCTGTCGTATTATAAGTAAACGCTTCTGGTTTATCAATATTTCTAAAGCCACCCCAGATATTATTGAAGTAGAAAATATCGCAACGTCTATCTAAATCAATCCTTTGATTAAAGTAACTATGAGAAAAAAATTGCTCTCATAATCCGCCGTAAAGCATTACTTGTGTTTCGGTTGGAGAGGTGCGGCAGCCGGCTACACTTTGAAACGAGGCGACTATCTTAGTTCTCAGGTGTAGCAACAACATGGTCCTTTGCTACTCTTCTCACAAAAAAAAGTTAGCCCATATTGTTGTTGTTGTATTGTTGAATTGAAAAATATTGCGAAATAATTTGCTAAATTAATTTTAAGAAAAATATGATTATGAGACTAAAATTTTATGATAACCAAAATATTTGTTAGCTATTAAATATATTGTCAACTCACATTATCTTAAAGCTTTGTCCGTAAAACGTAATACCGAGCTTTTCTTTAGAAGCCTGCTATATATTATATGCAACACGCATTTTAATATGATTGCTTAAAAAGATTATTTTTACTGCAATTGTTTTTCAATTACTGTTAAACTTTAAGAAAATATAGCATGATAATGTAAAGGCTTTTTTAAGGTCAATGATGTTAACATTTTGTGTATAAGGCTTGAAGTAGATTAAATAAATAGAATGCATCTTGAAGAAACTGTAAGTAATAAAGTAACTGAAAAAAATCATCAATCATCAGTTTTATATAATAGTGTTGATAACAGCGTTTCTGTGTTTGATCATCCATACAATTTACATATTATTTATTTTAAATTCTTTTCTTTCTATTTCTAGGAGCTGATATTTGGAACTTCTGAAATTATTTTAAATCGGTTTGATCCAAATATAAACATTATTATTGCGAGTATACACAATATTTTGATGCTGTTTACCCAAAAATATTTTCCAAAAGATAACAATAAAAATATATGGGGGTTGAAATAATAATAACAGTAATAATAAAATTTTTCCTCTACATTTTAATAAACTTATTCATAAAACAAATTTAGAATTCGAGCCTTCTCAAGATGAAAGAACGCAACGACCTCTATTTGCAGTCAACTCTGAAACGGAGATTTTATGTCAACAACCTTAGCAGGCTATTTACAAAGACCCATAAAAGATTAAGCTGTTGGGTATTTTTAAACAAATTACTTATTTTCAACATTTTAATTGCAATAATGAAAATCTTAAAACTAATTATAGTAAAAGCCTAACTTAAACAATCTAAAGGGAGACGGCCCGCGCAGCATGGTGCCAATTACGCTAGCCGCGTTCCGGCGTTGAATAGCGATCGTAATTCTTTACGCAAAATCTATATAGAATTGATTTCAAACACATAATGTTTTTTTTATATGAGAAGAGTAGCAAACGAGCACACAAACCACCCGATGTTAAGTATTCGCAGCCCATAGATAGCCACATACAACCACAAGCACGACCGGAACCTTATCTGAGCTCAAACGTAGATACGTTGCTACTCCTGAGGACTAGGATGGTCGTCGCGCTGCAAAATATAGCAGGCAACCGCACCTCTCCAACCGAGACACAAATAATGCTTTTCGGGGAAATATGATGGCTGAGGTGGTACCTCCCCGGTCGCAATATAGTTCTCCAACCTTTAAATGTAACAAAAATATATTAAAATTTTAATAATAACATAGCAAATAATATTTTCATAATAACTTGGCCAAAATTTTCCTTATTTAAAAGCTAAACCACAATGTACATTAATTATTATTGACGTTAAATATATAAATATTGTGGCTTACAAACGTAAACTTTATTATTTAACGAGCCTGGGTTTTAAGTCCGGACTTCGGGGTTAAAGTTTAAATAACTGAGCTATAGTCTCAGAGCCAGGTGAGAATTTCGTCAATCTCTTCTTGGAAGATATCTCGAAAAATGCTTCAGAAAAGTTACCGTTGCTGCTCATCTTACCTATAGAAATGCAGATGACGTTTAACAAGCTTCAATTTTCAGTTCTATGAAGCATTTTATGAGTTGTATATATATATTTTTTTTTTATGTTGGAAGAGTAGCAAACAAGCATGTAAACCACCTGATGTCAAGTAGTCTCAACGCATAGACATTCAAGTACAACCACAAACACGACCCAAATCCTATCTGAGCTCGAACGTAGGTTAGCTGCAGTTGCCGGCTACACTTACAAGCAAGCCGACATTATTATTCCTGTAGAGTAATAACGCATCTACGTTATTACGTTGAGGTTGAAGGTTGAAAAGGTGGTAGAGTGTTTAGAGCTCGTCCGGGGCGGCACCACCGCCACCTTCATAACCAGCCGTAAAGCAACATGTTCTTCATGTATTATGTTTCGGTTGGGGAGGTGTGGTTGCCGGATATACATTATTGGAGGCGACCATCTTAGTCCTCAGGAGTAGGAACGC
>DWON01003703.1:0-17544 GCA_018251015.1 Phocides pigmalion okeechobee | reverse complement strand
AACACAATACATGAAAAACATGTTGCTTTACGGCGGGTTATGAGGGTGGCGGTGGTACCGCCCCGGGCGAGCTCTATTGGCTCTACCACCTTTAAAAAAATGCCTACCTTTATGGTACTCAATTCTTTAAATGGTATTGTACTTACAGTTATTGCTAATATTATTCATAAATGAAATACAAACCTTCTTTTTGATAACCAAGCACAATGGCTGAGTCACCAACATGTCCAATATAAATTTTGCCACGTCTAATAAAAGCAACACTCGCTGTTGTACCAGCCGTACTAGGTAAACCAGTAACAGTCTTTGGCCATTTTTCTGAAACACAAAAATCCATAAACTTCTCAATCCTCCCTGTTTATTACTCACTACCTGCTTCACTCTGGTATCTATTACCAATATTATATTTATTTACATTCTTTTTCTTTCATTATCTATTTCTTTATTTCATTATCTAGTTGCAAAAAATAACAATTATAAGCATCTATTTCATACAACGATTGAATTACTATTTGGAGTTTAACTATTTATTTTCTCACCCAATTTACAAAAAAGACTTAACTTATGTACCAAAACCTTCCTCAGGGATCACTACCTGTTTTTGAAAACTGTGAGAAAATCTGTCCAGTATTTTTCATAAACAGACAGACATGACGGGGGACTTTGTTTTATATTTAGAGATTTCAGACAGAAGACAGAAATGCCAGTCAATAAAGTGAAATTAACAATTTTGTTAGAATTTTATAATAATCTCTTAGACAGTGTGTTCAAAACAATGTCGGAGATACATATGCACCTCCATAACTATGTATGTTTTTACAGCATAGCAACAATATAGACATACGGAATGTGGTACAAAAACCACAGGATTGTGGTTAAATTATCACTGTACTAAATTAATTTATGGAAGTCACATGTTTTAACCTGTTCATATATGAAATTGACAAGTTTAAACGCTAATTGGTTTGTGCGAGTGAGTGATTGTTCTGTGTGATAATGCATTGTCGCACACAAGTAACTAGTTTGTTGGGTAAGACATTAGTTTTTGTATAAATTGATGTATATTTTATTCTTTATAATAGTACAGTATATTTCATAGTATCTTGTTCACATAATACAAACAATAACAATATTGCCATGCAATGTTACTGGCCAGTGGAATTTTTTATAATGACCTTAGATAATACCAAGTTTTCGTAAATGGGAAACACGAAACTGCATAAAAATTGAAACTCGCGTAACTGCTTTCACTTTGGCCCACTATTTGTATGTGGGATTTCAAAAACTTGTATAACAACAACTCATGTGAACGCGATACGTTATCTAACATCTTTTCAAAACAAAACAACTGGCCATTTGAAATTCTTTTGTCGAGTCAATGTCAAAGCACTAGAAAAAATAATGAGCAGATAGAAGCAGCAAGGTCAACAAAAACATTTCGTACAATCACTCTCAACTCGCCTTGAATTCTTTCAAGCATCACGGGACTTGGAAGTAACAGAATTAGCTTATAATGCGAGCGTTTTGACATTTACCTAGTTCTTTCCACATGTTCAAGTGGGTCAACATGTAACCATTACGAATAGCTTTCAAAACGTCTTCATCGTTATCTGACCAAAACTGGCGTTGTTTCACTATTGAATCCATCAAATGTTCCTTAGCAAAGGCTGCGGCCTCACCGCCGCCGTGACCATCGTATATCCCAAAGAAAGCGTACTCCAAATCCCTCTCATCTTCAGTTTGTTGATACGCCACGGAAAACAAGTCTTCCATGTACTTTCTCCCGCCCTGGCTGCAGTGGCCAGTGACGCGCAAATTAACACCAATTGATGCTGGCATCTTGTAAACTAAACCACATCAACTTAACCACAAAATATTTTAATTCTACAGTAACACAAACGTTTCCACATTTTGCATTTGCAATTACGCGACTTGCGAGTGGAGCGGAGCGAGACTGACGACAGGTCACGTGGACATATTGATCACTACGCGTGCCCAGTGCTATACGGAATTGCCATAAGCTAGAAAGAGACAAATGTATATTTTTTACTTTACTCTACGAAAAGAAACAGACGCCATCATGAATTCCGCCATTTTAATTCTTAATCAAACGATTAACTTTTACACCAAATTATTTCAATATGCAGTTTTAAGATATTTTTAATGTACTATTTGCTATAATAATTAAACAAAATAATTATCATTTTAGTTTCATGTTTTATAATTTATGCTTAATCTATTAATATTCGAAGAGACACTAATTGATTATATGTCGCGTTCACATAAATTTCATCGTAAACTCGATACGTTCAGTTTCAATATAATTTAATGTCAAGTCTTTCAAATGGCATAAAATAAATTAATCAATATATATATATATATATATTTTGGTATAATTTGACAAAATTACAAAAATATCACATGATTAAAAATAGCTGCAGGGTAATAAATATGTTCACATATTCTTACATGAGTGTTGACAAATTATGATTTTCATATTATTTATCATTATATATGGTACAAAGACTTAATGATATGCACAAAGGGACTGAAGTAAATAAAATATCGTGCAAGCCGTTATTTAAATAAATTTATTGCTAACTAAATTAACAATTAAATTTATGCCTAATCTTCAGTGACTTCCCAAGGTTTTTCTGGTCTCAACTTGTCCCAAGGCTGTGGTTTCTTGTACACATCCATTTCTTGCAACCTTACACCACCTTTCACTACTTCATTGAGGAACAATTCAACTTTGCTTCCTTCTTGGGGCTTAATGTCACAGTACATTTCAGTTATTCCACATTCAAGACAACGCTGAGCAAACACTCGGCCTAAATTTATGTAAGCACATGTGTCTTGGATACTGTACAGTTGTTTGCGTAGTGCCCATTCAGAAGTGCGTGCTTCGATAACAGGCCCATTCAAGAAGTGTACCACTTGTGCTGACACTAAACGATTGCTGCGACTCAGTTCAAGTCTGAAAATACATATTATATGAATATTAAATATAATGCAAATTTTATAACATACTGGCTGTACCTGCAACTTTGTCTGTGTGAATTAGATGAGAAAAAATATTGTAAAAGGAAGGGGAGTAAAATATCTATGCTACTACATGTTGCATAATATAAAGTCTATATTGGATGTTGATTCTATCTCCTGTTACTAAATGAAAATATAGAATCACTTCTGTGGAAACTTTTTTAAATGTTTACATTGTATAAAGGCTCATAAATTAATCATAACATAAGTAGAACGATTTCTTTTTTACCATTTAAAACGTCATTTAATAAATTATTGCAAAAAAAAGAAAATTAAAGTTTAATAGTTCAAAATGTGAAATAAACTCACTTATGCCAAAATTTTCGGCCAGGTCTATCCAAATGATAACCATCAGGTTTTCTGGCGATACGGAGCCGTTCTAAATTTCTAGGGTTACGGTTGACAAATTCTGCAGGTGCTGTCGAGCTGGACCTTACAAAGTTTGTTAAACATCGTAGATCTTTTAATGACAACATTGTAATCTATATTTTTTTTAACAGAAAACAATTTTTTAATCACATAACCTTAAAATGGCTCAAAGCTGTCAAATCAAAACATCAAGATGCAAAATTTCAATGTCTTTTTGACATTTGAAGATTTCGTTGGATTAGATTGGATTAACAAACAAATAGATTATGCATAGATTAAATAAATGTTTAAGAGTAAAATTATTTTTGGACAATGCAAACTGTTACACTTGTTTTTTTTTTACAAAATTAAACATAAAGGAGTAAACTCCTAAAACTTTATATGACTACATATAGTGATTATATACTCTTTGACTACACTAGACCCGTATCTCTACAGTAGAATAATTAACATTTGAATCTTGTTATAGAAGCACATTTTAGAATATTATGTTGATTTTAAATTAGTATAGGAATGAATTAAAATAATCAAATACGATCCCTTAGTTACAATCTGATTTTATTTCTGAAATATTATTGTTCTAATATTAGTAATTGATACTTTAATTTGTAGGTTTCTTTGAATTCTCCTTTCCTTAGCAAACCTTACCACAAAGAACGCCGTTTTATCTTAAAAAACTAAAAACTATACTGTGGCAACTGGATATAATCCAGATAAATCTAGTTGGTTGAAACTTATGTAAAATAGAATCATGTAACTAGTATATTTAATTTATCCGTGTAGCACTGTTCCCAAAAGGCATATGGCGGACGTTTTATATATTTTTGCATTGAAAACTGATAAATTCTTTTAGTTATGAGTATCTTGTGACCGCTAGAGCGTATTTGTAAAATTAGCTGATAAAAGTTAGATTTTAATGTGTAAATAAGTTTATTATACCTAGAGTCTTGTACATATTGATATTATTTTAAATGGACGTTTTTATTCTTATTGTTTAGTGAAAAACGAAAAGTCTGTGATATAAACAATACTTAGGTGATAGAATAATTTCTGGAACAAGTTTGTAAATACTGTATAGTTATTTTAGAATTTTAGTAGAGATAATATATTGAGAGAAGACTGAGTATTAGAGTGGTTTAAGCAAGCTATGTCAACTGTTACTTTGCTGCCTGCGTCGAAAGAGAAACCGTCAGACGAAAGCCAGCAGAATGATCCCAACCAATCAGGTAACTATGAAACGCAACTACCGTTTAATTTGCACATCCTACCTGCTTTTAATTAAAGTATTAACGACCAACTATTTATATTTACATCAACTTTGATAAGTCTTAAACTGATTCTTATTGAAGCTTGAACCGAATTAGTATGTCAGTAATAAAATATTAAATTGCATTAGCCAATTACACATTTAAACTACTGCTATGGAAGTGGGTAATTTAATGAACTAACAGTAATATTTACAGGTACAAACAATGACTTGTGCTATTTATATAGGTCAGTCCTTGTTGATTGAGAAGCACTGTTTTTTATTAGTTGCAATGGATTTATTTAGTCAATCCTATTGAATGTTTTTTTGCTGCTTGTCTGCAAAACTTTTTCCCACTTTTGTGCATGTCTCCCCACAGCTGGGGAAGTCTGGTGTATTAACTTGCTTTCAAATCTAACTTTAGCAACATAATATTTAAAGTGGTTATTTATTTCTTTATGTGGCTTACCAAACCAGAAGTTTCATTAAAAACAAAGCAAAAAGAACTGATATTATTAGTAAACATTCTGGACACTAATTCAGTATGCCACATAAAACAATACCAACATAATTTTTAAAATTGTTTACATATTTATTTATGTGGTTCACACTACCAGGAGTTTTACTAAAAAAACAATGCAAAAAGAACTAATATTTTTTAAGTAACTTTCTGGACGTAAACACAGTATGCAACATAAAACAAAAAAAAAAATTTCACACCTGCCGCAAATTTGTCAACCCGCCCTGAGTTGACTGGTAGATATAGCTATTAGGCATTTAACCCTCCTTTTCTATTACCTGTTATTTTTTTGACAGATTGTTAGGTTATACTATAACTAAATGTGAATAAACGATAAATAAACAGATGGTTAGGTGATATAAATAAATAAATAATAAATATATAAATAAATAATTACATGGGATTGCTACTTGTGTTCTTGGTTACGTGCATGGTGATGGACTCTCTTAAGATTTAGCTTTGGCTTTTCTTACAGTTTTAAGGTATTCATTATTGTAACTAACAAACATATATACTATATGTTAATAACAAATTACTTAGAATAAACAAATACCATAATTAAACAGAATAATAAAATGTTTCCATGTCAGTCTAGTATATCAAAGGAATTGGGTTTGACAATATTACACATGGTTATAAATATTTAACACTTTATTCTTTGAAGCGACTTGACCATCTTAGTCCTCAGGAGTAACAACATATCTACGTTACAGCTCAGATAGGATTTCGGTCATTTGTACATGGATGTCTATTTATTTGTCAGTTATACATGGATGTCTATGGGCTGCGACTACTTAATATCAAGTGGTTTGCATGCTCGTTTGCTACTCTTCTCACATAAAAAAAATAACAATCATTTGATAATTCCCTTATAAAAAAGTTGCTACTCATCAATGGTTTAGCTGTGAAAGATATTACAGTCATGTTGTCTACATAAATGCAATTCATACAGTATTATTAAGTATTTGCTCTACAACTATGTGCAATAATAGATAAATAAAAAAAATATATATAATCTAGATGGAATGCCCTATTTCTATTAACACCTATTAAAAAAAATAGGGATATATAAATGATGATAACAATGTATGTTATAAAAATGGAGCCAATTATTTACGTAAACAATAAAATTGTGATAATTTACTTCGTCTGCATAGTGTTTAGATTAGTACAAATTTATATTATTTTGGAACTAAATATAGGTTATAATGTCAAAGAAGTTAACAAACAAACTATAAACAATGGTTCATATAAATTCATTATGACATTATAAAGCTGAAAGGTAATGGTAGGCTGGAAAGAAAAAAAAAGGTTTAGTAAGATTTCTTCAGTGTGAAGATATTTGTCGAAAAACTTTTTTCTATGATATATAAAAAATCTCTGAAGCTTTATCAATATTCAATATTATTATGATATGTCTTCAGTTAATATGAGATAAATTAAATCATTATATTATCAATATTAATTAAATCATAAAAGAGAGTGATGATCAATTTGTATATATATGACATTAAATTAACAGTGGTTCGTGTCATGGTTTATAATACATGGCACTCCAAAATTTTAGAACAGGACTGACTTTCCTTTACCCATGCTGTAACTAAGATATTTAATATCATTAACAAATAGGCTTAGTATTTAACTAGGGTCAGGCTGTAGCTTCATACAGATGAATTTGCAACAACATATTAAAAAAATCTATAAACATGCAGATGGTGGGAATTGATTTTATTTCATACTATGTAGGGACTGCTGTCATTTCATCATCATATGTTCATCGAAGAAGTCAACATAATCATCAATTGATTATTGTCTCACTGGTGGACATATATCTCCTCTCAGGATGAGAAGAATTATGCCCGATTAGTAGACTTACACACCTTTGACACACAAGTTTTTACATAAGTGTGCTAGTTTCTGTACAATATTCTCCATTAACATTAAAGCAAGTGATAATTCATTGCTAATGTTCTTCGAACCGTGCCGCATGGGCTTGGACTCCTTTTCGATTGTTTAGGTTAGGCTTTTATTTTAATTACTTTTAAGATTTTCATCAACCTAATATTGCTAATATGCATATTTTGCATATGTATATAACGTCAAAAAAAATTGGAGGGTTGTCGTGCTTACTAACACAAGACCCGTTATATGACAGGCTGCATTTTTTCCACTATGCCAGGGTTTGGCAATTTTATAAGACAAAAAAAACGGTAATTTTTACAAAATTTTCAAGAATTTAAACAGCCACTAAATAGTTGTTATAATTACTTATGTATGTATTTGATCTAAAATAAATTTGGCACAAAACATGTTAACTAGAATTATAAAATAGTTAACCCATTAATACAACTATTTTTTTTTATATTGAAAGAGTAAGAAACGGGCATGCAGGCCACTGAATGTTAAGTGTTCGCTGCAGCCCATGGACAACCAGGTCCAAACCAATCTCAAATAGAACAGAAGTTCTATTTAAGTATGGACGCAGATGGGTTCTTACTCTTGAGGATTAAGATGGTCGCCTCCAATAATGTGTATCCGGCAATAGTTATTGGGCGCGTTCAAGTATTATGTAACGCATTTTGGGGGATGAGGCCATGTAGGTGGGAGTCTTGTACAACGTTACGATGCGTCACAAGGGCGGGAGGGGAGTTTCTAACAACGCGATTCGTAACATTGTTTTTTTATTACTTTAACTCGGGAGTTACAATCTCCCAAGCTGGCAATACTTGGTTTATATTTTAAGGGGAGTCCTTCAATCGTTTTTGTTTTGTTTTCGTTGTAGACTGTTATTTAGTGTTACGACACGTAATAAGCAAAAGCTCAGTTCTGTAAGCAGGACTATTAAAGTGAGTTCATACTGTCAAAAGAGCGAGATTTGCATCTGTTTTTGGCCTCTGAAGGCCGTCATGCTGACTTGTCAGTGCAACTGAGGTATGTTTTACGACTTTTTGGTACACAATATATATAGGTAGTAGAACTAGAGTTCAACCGAGCAGGTACCACCGCCGTCCTTGTAATCCACCGTAAAACATTACTTCTATTTAGGTTGGTGGGGTGCGTTTGCCGGCTACACTTTGAATTGTGTGAATTAAATTTGGTTTCGAAGTGTTTCAAACTAATGTGTATCAAATTAGTGTGTTCTCTGTCATGACTCATAGTGGCATGTTTGTTTGTTCGATGGACATGTTCAATCATGATTGTGATATGTTTTGGGTATATTCCAATAAACATTGACACGTCTCCATCAATTTTATAGGTGGGAGAACTATAGTTCGACGGTGGGGTACCACCGCCGTCCTCGAATTCCGCCGTACTCGTGTTTCGGTTGGAGAGGTGCGGTTGCCGGCTACACTTTGAAGCGAGGCGATCATCTTAGTCCTCGGGAGTAACAACGTATCTATGTTGAGCTCTGATAGGATTTCAGTCGTGTGTGTGGTTGTATGTTGATGTCTATAAGCTGGGACTACTTAACATCACGTTATTTGCATGCTCGTTTACTACTCTTACTACTATAAAATTTATTATAAAATAAATATATTGAGGTGAATTGAGAGGATATTCAAAAGGAAATATCATAAATACGAGTGAGAAATCTAAAACATATGTAGTTCTATACTGCCCCCTATCAATCTTAAAAATAGATTAAAATATATGTATCACATTGCATGTACATGGAACTTTAAGCTGTGCTTTTTGTCAATAATTCTTATATTTTTGACAACCTAATCACATCTATCTAAAGTTATATTATACTTTTACTCAGTATATAAAATTTAAATCGGTACAGATGGATCCTAAATGAGTGACATTCGCATTATTTTGATGAAAAGCTTATAGAATTGGATGTCTGTAACGGGTAGGGGAGAATCCACCCTTGACCTTCAAAATCCCTTCCGCACGCCACCCCTATGGGTGCTGGATTAAATTAACTCAAAGGGCTATTGTGTCAGATGCAATATTAGACTGACCATTGTATTTTTTTAACGGTCTGCATTTTCATCCTTTTTGTGTTTACAATCATGGAGTCTGAAACACTAGTACATAATGCATTTATTTTACTACTAGCTGTGCCCGCGACTTCGTCTGCGTTTATCATACATATATAGTTCTAAAATAAAAGTAGCCTTATTTATCCTTATAACATCAGCTGCCAGTGAAAGTCCCATCAAAAGCGGCCTGGTCGATATTTGAATTGATTAAAATTATCCATTATTATTTTATATATTTTATTTTCCTTCTACATTACAGGTCTTGTTGATGGTTTTCTATAAGCACGATATTGGAAATGACTAACAACCAAAATTAACTACAATTAGATTCTTTAATCGGTATCAATATCAAAAATCTATTTGAAATAAATTTTAATTAGTTGAAATTTTACTGATTATCCAGTTCATACTAATTTAGTAGTAATTACCGACCATTATTAGATTCTACTAGCTAGACTAATTGTTATCAGCTACATTATGTGCATTTCATACAATTTGGCCAGAGTACATAACAAGTCGGATACAAAAAAATATATTTCGGGGGCTGTTAAAAATTAAGAATTATCAACAAAAAAAATGAAATTCTATGGACAATATCCAAGCAAGTTCAAAATATTACTTGATTAACATAAGAACAAAAATGAATTCATTTTACTTGTTATGTGTATTGTTGTAATTGTATCATCTACCAATTATATACTATAACTAATACATGATTAGTATGTACAAGCAGAGTATATATGTATATACAATGGTCTATTCTTTGCACTTATGTATAGCGACCCTTTTTGTAAATCCGTTATGTATAACCGGACCATGGGGTCACAAATAACCAACACTCAATAGCTATAATCTGTCTTTTATCTCGTATCGTAAAAGCTGGGGGGCAAACTAGTTTCTGTGTAATTTTTTTGCAAATCACCGCTTGAGAATGCATTTTATCATACCATTGTATGGTACTTAACCGTCAAAAGGTGCAGCAAAACTCCAATAGTGGACAATGTATGTTCGATATGAAAGGGCTTAAAATGTGACCTAATTACAGTTACTTGAATACTGAATTTTTTCAGTCTATTATTAAAACCGGTGTATCCAATTTGTTCTGTTTGGGTTTTAAAAACTGGTTTTTTTTTGTAAATATTTCATTGATAATCCTTACTTATTCTCTTCCAAAATTCTTATTTAAATAAACCTTAATAAACATTATCCGTTTCTTTATTTCTTGTGTCTTTTATACAATTACTCTTAATAGACTCTTCTTAGACAAATAGAAATGTTGTCATTTTTGGCAATAAAAACTGTAGCCTTACTTATATGTAGCCTTTTGATTGTTTTCTGCTTTGCTCTGTGGTTCCATTCGGCTTCAATAAGAATTGTTACATAATGGTACATACATTTTCTTGAATTTATTCAAACCATATTAAAAACATTAAATATTAAATAAATTTTTTCAAACTCTAGAACAGTTTGTCTTCAGTACGTAGGTTTTGATATGTTATTTATTGGACAAGGATTTACTTTTTCAATTAATAACATATCAGATAAAGTAATCTGTATATTCGTGCATTTACTATGTTCAGATTTGAAGGGATTGGGATGATAATAATAAATATAAAGTGATTTGTAATGTGTTAGAATTATGGTTCGACCGAGGTACCACTGGAGTTCTTGTGTTTCAATTGAATAGGTTGGGTTGCCGGCTATACTCGTAGCGAGGCAACTTTCTCAGTCCTCAAGAGTAGCATCGCATCTGCACGTCAGGTAGAACAGTCTTGTTTGAGGTTAGACGTAGATGTCCATGGGCTGCTGAGATCACTTAATATCAGATGGTCTGCACGTTCTTTTGCTGTTCAACATATAAAAAGTGAGGCAGCAACCACACCTTTCCACCAAAAAGGCATGGCACGCTAGAAGTCGTGGCAGGTAACTTCTTTGTTAAATAAACTACATTCGTACATGCCCTTACGCGGTCTATCAAAAGTCGTGCATTTTAATTTGATCTATAAAGCGTTCTTTATAAAGGCTAATCTACGTTTATCTACTGACTGTTTTGCATGAAACTTTCCGTTCGGATTATTATTTATTTCGTCCAATGTGTAGCAGAGGAGTGAGAAATATTAAAAGTTGAGGGTAGTTTGTCGCGTTCGGCCGTTGTTCGCCATCTTGATTCAGTCTTTGAGACGTGTCCGTTCGCAGCGTGACGTTCGCGATAATTTCGGCGGAAACCGTTCGTTTCCCTCCCGTTTTCGTATATTTTCAATTTCATCTTTATCGCTACAGTATCCTCTACGTAATTCTTGACGCTGGTTGTCTTTGTACGTAGGAGCGCGCGTCGTGTACGTCTCTCTGACACCCCTAGTCTAAGTCGTAATTTAGTTGTGTTCGTTTTTATTGTTTTAAAATATTTATTTCGTAATAACGGTATTATTTTATTTTTATGTTTATTTTATTCGTTAATGTTAATTGTTTTTATACGGTTTTAATTATTATTCGTTGATTAGTTAGGTTTAGTTAACTTTGTACTGTCGTGTGCTGGCGACGCCATTTTGTCGTCGCATCGTGTTAGTTATAAAGTTTTGCGATGGCGAGCAAGGAGGTCCATGACGTGTCGAAGAGGAGCCGCAGGCGGCGTCGTAGAGCCGGCAGTCGGGCTGCTAAGCGCCGCGCGCGGAAGATTGCCGCGTTGGTGGTACCTCAGGAGAGGATCTCGTCGCCGGTTAAGTGCGCGGTGCACGCTTTCCTGTTGAGGTACCAGAGCGCGCTGAGGCGGGTCCCGGCGCAACTGCCGCCGCGGGTCCACGCCGGGCCGCCGTCGAAACGGACCAAACGTGTGTCTTGGCGTGAGTGATTTTTTTGGGTTGTTTGTTTTTACGTCAGGAAATCTTGGAATGGATAGCTTCTGCCACGGGGTCGACGAAAGGTTATGTCGGAGTCCAATTGAGTAAAAACCTTAAGGGTGCTCACCTCGTCAGAATGGCGGAGTTGCGGGAACGCTTGCGCACACATCCACGACTCCGCCCGTGGCCGCCCGGCCGTTTCAGTCTTGATGCGGGTGGGAATTTTTGGTTCATGTACAGAGTATTTATCTTTGTTTGGTTTATGCAGAATTTTATGTAATTTTTTTTCATCGTACTATTTCATTTGTTTTATAAAATTGGAAAGATCGTACTATGTACGAGTATTCGTTTTTGTTTCAATGCCATTTACGGTTACTTGGAAACTTGTATATTGTAATTAATTTAACTAGAGCGATATGCTTAGTAGCGTATAACTTACAACGAGAGTTGACAGACAGACTTACAGACAACGGGCATTTTTTTTACTTTTACCTTAAACTAGCGACCCGGCCCAGCTTCGGTCGGGTAATATCCTTACATTATTTTTCTTTCATTACCTACTTGCAAAAACTAACAATTAGAAATATTTATTTCTAAAAACTGAATTACTTTATCTAATTTCACTGTTTAATTTCTCGCCCAATAAAAAAATGTTCAACTTATTATGTACTAAAACCTTCCTCAGGAATCAGTACCTGTTGTTGAAAACTGAGAAAATACGTGTTTTTTGAGTTTATCAGGAACAGACAGACAGAGACACGACGGGGGACTTTGTTTTATAATATTTAGAGATTCATTATCGCTAATCCCTTATTACCGACCTCAAACCTCAAGTATAACTTTGAGTTAGTGACAAGATAATGATCCTGCGACGTCCTGTGATGTATCTGATGAGATATCTCAAGTATCATTTAATGAGCATATTTTCCACTGAATGGTAAATGGTTTGGGACTATACTCCGCCTGGGTGGCCCAACCGGTACCACCAGTTCCTGAGGTACCACCGTCACACTTATAGTCCACCATGAGTCTTATGGATACGAACAAGACGAGTACAGAAACACCCAGAACCGGATCGCATATCTAAATTCACACAGATATCCGCCTAAACGGGAATCGAACCCGGAACCTGCGTGCTAGACGCACGGCTACCGGCACGCGAATCGTCACAAACACTATACCGATAGCAAGGATTGTAAAAATAGAACGGTCGACCAATATGCTCAGAGTCGTTTGTGTTGCACTCGGTTTTACTGATAACCGATCGTATGTCCAGACTGTGTAGCTTTCTTATGTGAGAAGAGTAGCAAACGAGCATGCAAACCACCTGATGTTAAATAGTCGCAGCCCATACAGCACAAACACAGCCATGATCGTTTGCTACTTTTCATAGAAGCAAGCATTTAATAGTTTGCTACATTTTTCTTTTTTCTTGTAAAAAATGTAGAGTGAATTGTAGGTATTCCAATTCGAATGTGTTTACATTTGACACAAAAATTTGGCACAGCACGCATCGTTGTTACAATTGATACATACATTACAGTACAATGTATACATCATGTTATATAACGGGTACTCACGATTAATGCTTTTTGATCGACGATATTTCGAACCAGTTTTTTTTGTTATGAAAGAGTAAGAAACGGGCATGCAGCTCACCTGATGTTAAGTGGTCACTGCAGCCCATGGACAACCACGTCCAATCTCAAATAGAACAGAAGTTCTATTTATGAATGGACGTGAATGCGTTCCTATTGAGGACTAAGATGGTCGCCTCCGATAATGTGTATCCGGCAACCACACCTCCCCTACCGAAACACAATACGTGAAGAACATGTTGCTTTACGGCGGGTTATGAGAGTGGCGGTAGTGCCGCCCCGGGCGAGCTCTAACGGCTCTACCACCTTTAAAATGAGAAATTTTCAATGTCGTATGGCTCGTGGTCACAGCGGAACCGCGGTGGTGGGTGAATACTCTTAACAGGTGCTCGTGATTAATCTATCTACCTTACGTGTAGTTCGTTTTTCTTTTATGCCTCCCATATCACGACAGAATACTAATTGTATCTTTACGCACTGAAATTTGCACTATTTTTCATTTACAAACTTACTTTTGTTATTTTATTTATGAAATTTTATTCGGCATTGTATGTACGATGTTTTCGGTGTCTGAAATTAATTACCTGAGGAGTCTATTTAATTAGTTCCCTTTTTATTTAGAACGAGAAGAGTCGAAATTTATTCCGCTTTTTATATACGATTTTCAGCTATCGTTGTCTGAAATTGATTATCGAAGGAGTATATTATTAAGTTCCTTCTTTTTTATATTTAAAATCTAACTAAGTTTTGACATTTCTTTTCCTGCAGCGTTACGACACTGCTTGTCTTATTTGCGGTATCGCGCTTGCGGCTTATATACACCTGTGTTGTACATAGAAGTCTATATGGGTTACGGGCGCACACAAGTGCTGTGTTTACGTCGGTGTGACCGGCTGTGTACTCGTAGATGATATACTGATGCTAAGAAATACAATATTTGTAAGGCGCATCTCCAGTCTAGAGAAATGAGTTACAACTTAGTGCCGCCTCCCGCAAACCTGACTCGATGTAACATACGAGCATCGCAGTCAACGTGTTGAAACTTCACAATGTTGTAATTAGCGAAATATCCATATCTCTCGGTCCGTCAACGTTTTGTTAAAGAAAATCCGGACGCTAGTCTGATGTCCTAATTGAAGGGTGGACACGGGATTAGGGAGTTCAATTTATTAACTCGCGTCCTCACTACCTTTGATCATGCACCGGAGTATGGGCTTCAACACCCTATTTCACCCTTTGGGCCAGAGTTGCCCAAACTTTTGTTAGACAAGGTGTCCATTTTTGTCCTCTTTAAACCTCCTACACTTAATATGTCTACGCCTAAGGCGCCTATTATTATATTCGAATTCAAATGTTTTCAAAAGCGTAAGCAGTGACAATCACTTTGATGTGTTGACTCTAGAACAAAAACAGTTGTGAAAATTAACTTATATTTAAATGTAACTAATATTTATATATTTCACTCAAACTTAAAAGTAAAAAGCAAGTTTCTTACGTTTTATGAATTATTACATTTTTATTCAAGTAAATAAGATAGTTAAAAAAGAAAACATCATAAAAATTTAAAACAAACAATAATCAGTAATATTAGTCTTTTGAGCTGTTTACGTTTAGTTCTTGTGCTCATTTTGGTCTCAAATTGGGGTTCATGCTATTTTTATTTTTGCTGACTTTGAGCCCCTGCAGTTGTAGTTGGGGGGTCGTTTTAGACTTTGGGAATCACTTGCACAGGGGTTGTATTACCAGAAATCTGTTCATGTGTTTATACTTAGTCTGGCTTTATTGATGGTGTATGAGTGAGATGTTTTTTAGATCCGATGCAAAATGTAGCGTGTGTGTGTGTGTATGTGTGTGTCTGCAAATTTTATTCGTTGCATTGTTGCTTCGACTTTGATGGATATCGGTACATTAAATTGGTTACGTTCTGTGATTGTTTACGACGAGAGGGCGCGCGATTGTAACGCTGTCCGGTGTTTTTAGAATTTTATGTAAATTTGGTGATTTCTTTTTTATTTACATGGCGAATGTATTTTTTTAGTTTTAAAATTTTTTTTGTAATTGTGACGCGAATTTGTGTTTTTTTTTTTAATTTCCGTCTCGGTTTGATTTTATTGTGGACATTTTGAAGCGTGTGAATTTTATGATTTTTTTTTTATTTACATGGCGACTGTTCTTTTTTAATTTCAATTAAATTTAGGTGTTTTTTTGAACTGTGTGTCAAATCAGTTGACATTTTAAAATGAAGCTAACATTATGTCAAAGGAGAAGTTTCATATTTATATGTAAGTGATAAGTGTATTTTAGAATACGTAGGATGTACATAATCTTGGCATTCCATCCAGCAATCTTGATATTCAGTGTTTTTTTTATATTGCCGCTTTATTTTTAATTTTTATGTTTAGTGATTAACTTTTACAAGTAGCCACCATCATCCCGTTAAAAAATATTGTGTGGTGGGAAAGGGCGGGATTAGGTTTATATATTTATTGCTTTTGGCTTTGCGTATCGGCAACCGTATCGTGCTATGCACCGTATGGTAGTCACTTTTTTATGTGAGAAGAGTAGAAAACGAGCATGCAAACCATCGGATGATAAGTAGTCCCAGCCCATAGACATCTACGTACAACTACATACACGACTGAAAGCCTATCTGGACTCGAAAGTAGATACGTTGCTACTCCTGAGGACTAAGATGGTCGTCTCGCTTCAAAGTGTGGCCGGCAATAGTACCTATCCAAGCGAAACACAAGTAATTCTTGAACTCAGGAGTCCATCATAGTCCTCAGGAGTAACGTATCTACGTTCGAGCTCGGAGTATCATATACGTGTGTATATATATATACATACATATATGATACTATCGACCCGACTCAGCTTCGCTCGGGTAATAGTTGATATTTACTTACATTATTTTTCTTTTATACATGCATCTAGACATTACCTAGTTGCAAAAACTAACAATTAGTAACATCTATATCGAACTGCTGAATTACTATATTGAATTTTCTATTAAATTTCTCGGCTAATTTAAAAAAAGCAAACATATTATGCACCGAAACCTTCCTTAAGTATGACACAACCTGTCGTTGAAAACTGAGAAAATCCGTCCAGCTCTTTTTGAGTTTATCATGAACAGACAGACAGACAGACGCGACGGGGGACTTTGTTTTATAATATTTAGAGATAATAATAAAGATGTTAAACAAAAGATGGATTATATCGATTTTAATTATCGGAATTAATATATTTTGGTGTAAGCGGTAAACTTTATTACCCGTTACGTAGTACGATGATTGAGTTGAAATATTGTACGTTGGGTTAAGTATAGATATATTGAGTTGAGTTGACTTTATACATGTTTGACAATAGAAACTATTCGAGGCGAGTGCGGCAGTGATAGTCCAATTTTGTTTATTGTACTGTTTTTGCATCTAATTTTTTGTCCTTCGTCCAGGTCTCGATGAGAGCGGCGGTGGGGGCGCCGGGGACCCGGCCGTGCTGGCGATGGGGCCCGCGCGCCGCCCGCTCACGTACACGCGCGACGAACTGATGAAGCTACGCAACTCGCCGTTGGTGAAACGCGGGCTTGAGAACGCGTTCGCCGGCTGCGAGGCTCTCGCGTTGTGAGTACATTACCTTTTGTCAAATTAATTTTAACATAGTTAATAGTATCGGGCGTTACTTTGCGGAAATCCGTGCTATTAAGTTGTTGTTAAAAACTACTTTGCAACAATTCGTCACCACAATGTATAATGGCAAAAATCAAAGCATACACTATGAACACCCTCCCTCCTGGACAGGAAAAGTAAAGTGATTAAACATACAGATCACTACAAAACAAAAGGGCCACAACGCGAATAGACCTAATTTTACAGGAGAGCCATTTAAACTTTCAAAATCGGTTCTTGTATAATTGCTCTGTAATTTTAAAACTGTATACGTG
>DWON01003702.1:0-17551 GCA_018251015.1 Phocides pigmalion okeechobee | reverse complement strand
TCCAATCTCAAATAGAACAGAAGTTCTATTTAAGGATGGACGCGGATGCGTTCCTACTCTTGAGGACTACGATGGTCACCTCCAATAATATGTATCCGGCAACCACACCTCCCCAACCGAAACACAATACATGAAGAACATTGGCGGAGGTGCCGCCACCTTCATAACCTAACGGCTCTACCACCTTTATAACTTTAAATTTAAATATAAATAGCTATATGAGAAAGTATTTGAATTAAGCATTCAATTACGAGATTTTTTTCCAAAAAGAAGAATATTTTTGCACTTTAATTATAATTTTTGAATTTGGGTTGGAGAGATGCGGTTGTCGGCTATACTTTGAAGGAAGACTACAATCTTAGTCCCAGAAGTAGCAACGTATCCACGTTCAAACTCAGGATTTCAGTCGTGTTTGTGGTTGTACATGTAAGTCTATGGGCTGCGACTACTTAACATCAGGTGGTTTGCATGCTCGTTTGCTACTCTTCTACATATAAAAAAAATGTTTTGGAGTTAGCTCCGTAGGTAATCTCAATGACCTTTTGTTAACGAGAACTAGGAATATACGTATAGGAAAATCGTGATACAGGATTTCCTTGGTAACGTAATTATTTACAATGAACGTCTAATTTCGATCTGGATTTAACGACCGTTTTGTTGACGGAATGGGGTTATAAATTTCACGGTGGTGGAACTTGTGTAGTGTGATCGGGTACGCACCACCGCCAGATCGATTTGCGTGAAGCAATTCTTATCGCATAAATACCACCGTCACATCCATTTGCGTGAAACAATTCTTCGGTAATGTTCAGTAGTGCCCATTTATAACCTTTTTTATATTTTATTTTATTTTTAAATTATATGTATTATTTTTGTATTTATGTATTGCTTTGGATTTTACACGACTCACTCAGTTTTATTACCCACACTAGCATTTTCTCGCGACTTCGTTCACGTGTTACGTAAATTGACATAACTTCTTTATTTGTTTGCCTATTTATATGAAAAATACATTAAACGTTAAGTGAAGCCCATCACAATATAATCCTGAAAACTGCATTCAAATTGGATAAGCCATTTCTGAGATTAGCGTGCACTAACATACAGATATTCTTTTGCGTGTACAAAGCCACTCAATTATGAATTTTTATTATATTTGCCATGTACAGACAGCGAATAGTTACAGCTCTATTATATATATAGAATAGATATATATTATGTATAGATATTAATGATAGTAATTCCTCTCTTTCCAGGCCAGCCTGCGCCAGCTAGACCTGTCCCTGTTATCGGAGCTGTGGACCCTCAGCGAGGCCATGGCTTCCTGGAGGCGGCAGCTGGAACGAGGACCCAGACTTCGCCCCGCCCCGCCACCGCCACCACCGCCCCATTACTTAAGAACCTAGACTTATGTAGCTTATGAAGGAGAGGGAGAAAGAAAAAGAGCCTCTGTCGTTTTACCAGGTGGAACTATAGTTCGAATGGGCAGGTACCACCGCTGTCCTGATCTCCTCGGACAACGATCTCCTCGGGCCTGCCAGGCCCACTTGGATCTTATAGCCGGCATCTATATATCTTCGACCGAAACCAAGATTTTTATGCGGCAGATTATGAGGGCGGCGGTAATGCCCAATCGAACTATAACTCTACCACCTGTCTAACACCAGTTCTGATAATGGAATAAGGGGGCGATTCAAAAATGTACCTAATTGTCTTGATGTAACAAAAAATACGATACGGATAAATAAATAGCTTAAAATAAACAGAAAAGCGTTTGAATAATCTATTTATACGTATATTAATGACTAGTGAGTGACAGTCCCAGAGGTTAACGCACAGTCTAAGCCGCTAGACCTGGAATCTAAATCTGGAAATAATATCTGGAATAAGATCTGGAAATTCAAATTTCGCAATGAACTTTAAATGAATTTTGAAAATTCCATCCCCTAAAGAGTTAAAATAAAATACGAAGTGTTCATCGTTAACCAATTCTGATTTATATTTTTGTTAACACTTTGATTGCTGCTCACAATTTTATCGAATCTTGTCGTCCTGTTATCTTATTAGTTGATTCTTGTGTATATTGCAACTTTTTTACGACAGTAAAATATACTTAAATTATGATAAAAGTTTAATTTCCGTAATATTAACACTTACTGCGGCTGGACTGCAACTGGAGATGTTTTTCTAGACTTTAGATGTACCGACGGTTCAAACACCTATTTTGTTTGACAGCATGTGTGTAGCGTCTTCGATTACACAGCCGCTATGTTCGTCAGCAATCCTTTTAGCGTCTACGTAAACACAGCACCTGTGTTCACCCGTAATCCATACAGATTTGTACGTACAACACAGGTGTATACAAGCCGCAAGTGCAATGCGCCGCGCAGTACACAGCAGTGTTGTACAGACTATTTATTTTAATGCAGGGAAAGTGTAAAACTACCATCATGGTAGTTTGGTCAATACCACTTGGTACTACAAAAATCAACATCTGGCTATAAGTACCTAATTCACTGGATATGACTTGACAAACAAACAGCCAGTTTTTATTGAATAATAAATTAACTACACCACAGACTATACATACTTTAATCTGTACAATTTTACCAAAACATCTATTTTAGATCAGCGAGCTTTATACGGCAAAGTTTTATTTTAGTTTCGCGATTACGTTTTCTATCTGTGAAATTCTTGCCCTGATATATATTTTCTTAAATCTGATATATATCACGAGTTAGAAGATTAAATAAATGATTTTATTAAAAACTGACTCAAATCTTTTACCATGCTGTACATTAGTGAGATTTTTAAATGTTATAATTATCGACTCCAAATAACGCAAAGTAGCGAGATAACGTTATTGTCTATGAAATTATATACGTTATGAGGAATTAAACCTTAACGCTGAGATTGTATTTAAGTACTTACCTATTATGCGTTTACTTGAATTTATTTCAGACCTAATGACATTTTTCTCAAATAAACAAGAATTTTCGATACCTGAAGTAGGTATTTTAATACTGCGCTACATTAAAACAATTTTATTCCAAATTACCATATTAAAAATATTATTTGAATAATAGTGTTCTAAAGTTTATTTCACTTACAGGTAACTTTTAGATGCAAAAACAAATTAAGGAATCCGTCAGATAGATTGGCGGGCTTAAATTTTGTTTAATCTGTGTTAGATTTCTAAACCATAAATAAAATACAAATGATTATGATGTATGTGTGTTGTAAAAATTGTGTGAACTGTAAAAATATTTATGTTTAGTATGTTAATTCATTAAGTTTTCTTTGAATAAATAATAAAAAATTATTGAGTTGTTTTTTATCCTTTTTGCAAATTGAACTGAATATGTATGTATATAATTTATATATAAAAAATTAAAAGTAGTCTCGAGTGAATAGATTAGCCATAAGCCTGATATCCTATAAGGTAGTAGGACGATAAAAACTGGACGTATCTATGAGATTAATCAATCAATGGAATCATGGATGCCGTAAAATTTAATAAATAGTCTGTATATGTTGCTGTCACATTCAATAATTCGTGCTACTAATCGTGCCCAAATAATATTGTAATATGTATAATAGTATGAAGTAGCATCTCTTGCTGTAGAAAATTCGAGGCTAGTATTGTATTGGGTGGAGATACAATACGGTAAGGTGCGCGACTCATTTTTTCATACAAAACATTCCGAAATTAGTTACTGCATCAATTACAAATGTAGCGGGGTGTTAAAGTTTGTCTTTATCTTATCACACTTATGCATATTATTTTTGAACAGGACCCTCTCGTTTTAGTATAAAAAATTGTATATATGAATTGTATAGAACTAGTTAAATATAGCCAAAAATAATTTATAATAGAAATAATTTCCAAAAGTTTATTTTATCTGTATTCAAGAAAATTATGGAACCATAGTGACATGCACAAACATTTTAAATCTACTTGTAGAAACGAAATGTCGACTTTGACAAGCGAATGACATTTGACATTCGACTTCTAGATTTCATTTCATTTACAAATTGAGTTTTGTTTTGCGAATGAACTGTTATCAAAACAAATAGCAGTATAGGTACAGTTAAAATAGAAGAATTATAAGGCAGAAGTGTAAATTTAGTTTCTTTTTTCATTATAAAGTGTTTTAATGTAATAGCTTATTTCAAGAAATAACTGCAATCGATGTCAGAAAGCTCATTGCAAGGAAGTCAAGCCCTTAAGGAAGAACGTCCGCCGTCCAAAATTCCGGAGTCCATAAAGGTTAGTTTTAAATGTGTATATAAATGCACCACTGATTTTCCGTATGACCGTATTACAAATTAATTATCACTCGCTTTAACTCCGAAGAAAAACGTAAATAAACCTACGTGCCAGAGTGTTCTCCGCAAAATGCTCGAAAAAGTGTTGAATTTACTAACCTCTTCCGCAAGTGTAAAATATATCTTAACCCTTCTACTAAGAGATTTGTATCAAGCAGTGGGACAGTAATTGAGTTGATGTCTGAACCATCATAGCTCGCAATTAGTCAGCTCACAACCCTCAAAAGAAACATCTACATCTCTTATCAACTTTAGATAGGAGTAGCCCTTATATGGTTTCAAATACCTATAGAGGGCAGTGGCCATACAGATAAGTAATAAAAAATATAGCTGATTGTAAGTCTCTGACTAAATAACTGTGTTCAATTCAATAACTGTGTTCAATTCCAGAAAATAATATCAATGGAGAAGGAAAATGAATCAAACGCAAACCGGAAGTCTCGGATTGATCTCAACGCTCTTCCCACTCGCCAGTATCTGGACCAAACAGTGGTTCCGATCCTTCTGCAAGGGCTCTCTGCACTTGCCAAGGAAAGGCCCCCAGACCCCATCAACTACCTTGCTGCATATTTACTTAAAAATAAAAATACATATGAGAATAATAATGCTGGTTCAAATAATAACCAGCCGCAAAATACTCAAACATAATTAAGGTTTGTATAGTAAAATTTCTGAATTACCATTTGACACTAAAAGGTATAATAGGCTTATTCATAATACATAGTTAAGGATCATTTTTAATAAAATGACTTATGAACCCTTATTTGAAGTTTGCATTTAAATAATATACGAAATGTATGTCGCCTATCATAACTGGCTATTGCTGTCTGAAATATAGTGTCTGTTGACAGGAAAAGTTAAATAATTAGCATTTTGAAAAACACTATTCATGTTAATTACCGATAATAATACATGTAATATTTTTTTGGTAATGACATTCTACTATGGCGACACACTAGAAATATGATTTAGGCACTCAATTTTTATTTGACTGATAATTCCCAGGTGAAGATAGTGCATGAATTAATTACATTTTTGAAATAACTCAAATATGTCTAAAACTACTTAGTGAACTATACCTGTCAACTAATAAATTATTATAGTTTAAACCACAAGGGATAAAAACATGAATCTTAACCAAAAATATTTCCATTTGTATAATGTAACAAAATATAAACTATCAATAAATATATAGAAACAAGCATTACTTTAGTGATATATTTCAAGTTAGGAATGGCTATATGCATATTGATAATGTACACTGGTAGAAAATCACTGTAGTGATTACAAGAATAAGTATTATAGTGCAAAAATGTGACTTAGTGCTTTGATAATTCTCCACAAATTGCAGATTAAATTGGCAGTTATTTTCAATTTGATATTGAATCAAATTTAATATTGAAATTAGTGTTGCTTAGTGCTAAGAATTTAGTTATTCATGGCTCTATGAGATTGTGTCAGCTGTTGAGGAGCATATTATCCTTCCTGCGTTGTCTAGAATGATGTATGCTAGCCCATTTGAGTCTCTCGATGCCACAAGGAAGGTGCCATTCACATGTAAAAACTCAAATGGACAAATGGCCCAAAAGTAGAATCCTTCTATGGTGTGCTAACTTGGTCATAAGCTTATCCAATTGCTGTAAATCCACTGAGAATCAACTTTGTTTCGCTTGAAGAGGTATGTTAGCCACCTATATCTAATAGTGGGCTAAACCATTCAGTCCTCAAGAGTAGTAATACAATAGTAGTAAGAATATGATATGAAATAGTACTATAGTCTTATTTCAGGTTGTATTTGAATGTTCTTGGGCAGCAGAATATACTTAACATCAGGGGGCCTGCATGTTTGCACTCTTCACACCATAAAATATACTAGCCGACCTACACAACTACTTGGTCGCTGGAAGGATACATTCAGTGTCACACAAAAAAACAACATACCATCATGCTTACACAATTCAAAACAATTGTGGATTTTTTTATGTGAGAATGCAAACCACCTGATATTAAGTAGTCGCAGCCCATGGACATCCAGATACTACCACAAACACTACTGAAATCCTATCTGAGCTCGAATGATGCTACTCATGAAGACTATAATAGTCACCTCGCTTCAAAATGTATCCAGGAACCTCCTATCTCCAAACATAATACAAGTAATGCTGTATGATGGATGATGAGGGCGGTAGTACCTCCCCGGTCGAACTATAGTTCTACCACCTATCAAATCAGTTCTGGGAGGATAGGTTCTGCTGCCATCTAAATTTCAATATAAATGTAAAGAGTATGAGAAACTGTCAATTTAGTCCCCAAGCTTTGTGAATATAAAAACTTAGTAATAACTATAACCAACACATGAATATAATGTAAAGATGTATGTCAAATATAAAATTATTTTATTACATTTAAATGCTAGCTTCTGCCATTGTAAGCCATTAGTATTAAGTTTTGACAACATTATATGTTATCAAAATGAACTAGGAACTAGCTAAGAGTTTATCCAAACTTTGATGTAAATATGAAACTATCAATACTGGTTATTGATCTACCGACAAGCTGTCATTTAATTTAAAATTAAATAATAATATATTATTAGGAAATTATATTGTGTTTAATTTTAGTCTAGTATTTACACTTACGCTTAGGTACACAAACTTTCAAATGCTGTTTACATCTGTCTTTATTGTATTTTGAGAGGTTTTTAAAAACGGTAGTATATTGCTCATATAGCAATATTGACACATCTATTTTGAGAATTTTACAAAAGGAATAATTAAATATTAATATATAAAGATAAAATATGAATTTATTTTGGCAACAATAGCATGTTTTGTCTCATTATGAAAACCAACACTACAGGATTTTTCCTTTCAGTGTATAAATTATACTTTTTAAGAAGTAAGCAGTATAAACATATTTAATCTTTATTTGTAAATGTATCATGAACATGTGAAAATAATGAATTTGAATATCTGTATGTACTTTAAAAAGAGCATCCATTAGGATGGTGGATGTTAGAAGTTATTTCCGGGACGAATATCATAATAAACTATTTTCAGTCTTAACCACATATGTAAAACTCTTTTAGAATCACTCTCATACACATCCATCTATCACCATATCACAAGTAATTAATATTAGTATTTCCATATTTAAGACTAATCTTATTAACAGTTCAGAAGGAAATTATCTTAGGAAAGCTGCGTAAAGGATAACCTGAACAAGAGGCTTGTATATAAAAATAAAACGCACAAAGTAAACAAATAAAACAGATGTATTTATGACAAGCTGGAGAAGCCTTGGAGAGCTTCAGTCTCTCTGCTCAGTTTCCTCCAAGAATTGTTGACGATGGAACAACCACGAGTCGCTGTCGTCACCACCCTCGTACTCCAGGGATGCTGAGGGGGGTTCGAAGTGCAGCACCTCTGTCTCGACGCTCTCATCAGTGAGGGAAGGCAGCGAGTCGTGCACCGGCAGAGGCACTGGTTCCGGTGGCAGGAACTCTGCCATGTACGCGGTTACGTTCCGAGCACGCCACACTGCTATCTTACCTAGAAAACAATTAAAAAATTTCAAATACTTTATTTCAAAAGCCTAACTAACATGGAATACTTTGAAATAAAAGTAAAAGAAAAAACTTTTTGTTTCTAAAGCCTTGAGTATCTTTCTGTGTAACTATAATAGTAAGTATTAGCATAAAAAATCAAAAAATAAATGTCAGTGCCGAAGGTTAGTGTTGAGTAAGATAACTGTTACAACCTGATGGACGGGACGTAAGTACGTTAAGTGATAACGGTTTAGTTTCAAGCTATTTCACATCGGTACCCTCAAAACAGATCAACTTATCAATATAAAAAAAAACCTTTATTTATAAAAGAATAAGGTGACAAGCAGACTCGCAGATCAACGTACAACTGGAACAACCTATAATCATGAAATGTTGCTGATATGTTCCTTATATAGCGCAACTGTGCACTAAGGAGGGAATTTAGTTCATCCCAAATGGAATAAAATAGGGGTTGAAATTTCGTACTATCGACTTCTGCCCGAACAGAGACAGGCAATAGGCAATAGGCATTTCATAAAGGCTAATTAAAATTATGATTACAAATCGCATCTTAGCAAGTTGCATAAACAAAGATTCCTCATGAGAAAATTAATTCACAACAAACAATAGTGTAATTTTCTTATCAGTCGTCCTGCTAACTCTCTCAAGCATGAAGGAGGTTTTTCTTTGTGTTGGCAACAAACATCTCTTTACCTCTTGATACGTAAAACAAATTTACCGTTAGATGTACGAAAAATCTTTTATTTTTTGAGAACATTTTGACTGCGGTGACTAAACTGGAGCTTATTTCTCTAGACTGAAAATGCGCCGACAATTCATCAATCTGTGTCAATCATCATCATCATATACGAATATACAGACGTAATGTCTGACCCCAATCTTGTAGCGCCGACGTAAACACAACACTTGTGTTCGCCCGTGATCCGTACGATTTGTACGTACAACACAGGTATGTAACGACAAGCCGCAAGTTTTAATACCTTAGACCTAGGATAATGCAGACGAGCCTGATAGGAAAAGGTCAAATTCGCCAATGGACATTTGCAACAGCAGAGGAGTCGCCAACATCGGCGTTCAACAAGAGCAGCATGTTTTTCGCACCTTTTTTGATAACCTCTTGCCTTCAGGTAATCCCTTCTCTAATGATAAAATTACGTAACTTACCTAAAGTTTCATCCATTTCAACTTCTTCCTCCTCCAACCTCTCTTCTTTAGGCTCCTTATCTTCTTTCTCTTCTTCACCTTCACCATATTCCTCCAGAGCAGGATCCTTAATCAGCAAATAGAAGCCATGCTGCATGCAGTTGGTATCGAAGACGAAGCATCCTGGACCTTTGGGCAAACCCCTCATCCAGACGCCGTGGTACCGCACGCGAGGATAAATAATCTGCCCCGGACCTTCGATGACCCCCTCAACCCATGTACCCATGAATTTGACTTGGTATTCCGCGAAGAAATACGTGCCAAGACCGTGTCGCTTGCCCTTAAACCAAGCGCCTTCGTAGATATCCCCGTTTGGGTAATAGTAAGCACCGAATCCTTGCTTCACGTCGTGCCGCCAATCGCCCTCGTAACGTGATCCGTCTGGGTATAACATATGACCAGTTCCATACTTCATTGCCTTGCGCCATTCTCCTATTGACAAATTTATCAATTCGTAACTCGATAGTAACCATTGCTAAGGGAGCGTCTATTAACGTAGAGAGATTTTGCATCTCTCTCATATCTTGGAGATGTCGTGATCTTTGGACCCAGTCTCTCCTTCCAATCTCAAGTGCTTTTTTTTTGTATAAAAGTGATAATTATTAGCCATATTTTAGTGGGCAAACCAGTTTTATGGTAATTTCACTGTTTCTTTCGCGAAAAAAATATATTTGCCGAGACTACACCACACCCTCATGTGAGATTAGGTAAGATTCGGCTTTATCACCTTGCCCCACAAAACGCCTCATGTAATTAATGGACTCTCCTTAATATTAGATAATTTAGGTAAATGATTTATAGTTACCTTCATATCTGGCACCGTTTTTGAAGACATACAAGCCCTTCCCATTCCGCATACCACGGCAGTAACATCCTTGGTAAAAGTCCCCATTCGGCAGGACAGCCCACCCTTCGCCATGTCGATCGCCTTCTGGGTTCCGACCGCCTACGTAAATCTGTTGGTTAAAATTACGTGAGGTAACTTTGCTAATAACTTTTATCAGGCGTGGAATAATTAGTAGCATAAACTTGTGTAAATAATGAAATAAAACCGTTTTAAAGCTTCAAATAATGATATAGAATGCATTTTCAACCTGTGATAAAAAAAATCTGCTATTTATGATTAGTTAATATCACGAATTCAGTATCAATTATACTTAAGATTAAGCTCTATATTTCGTACTATATTTTCTTACTCCGATAGTATCCACATCCTCGGGCCCTTCGCCTTTTTCTTCAGCCATTAAATAAATATTTCAGGATATATTTTGTAGAAAGTAATTGTCAAATTAGATTTACCTAAATCAAACAGTTTACTGTCATATTTTCAAAATTTATTTCCTTGCTCTAATTGCTTTACTCCACACAGAATACGAAATTTAATTATATTATTTCCATAGACAATTAACTAGAAAAGTTTTTTTTTTATACTTGAAAATGTAATGAAAAAGGGAATTACAAAAAATGCATTAATTTTAATTACATTTTTTTCTGTCCATTGCCATTAAAAATGGAATTTGCTATTATTAATAAAACAAACATGAAAACAGTAATAATTTATTTCGTTCAGTTATTTGTACCTAATAATAAATTAATAACATTAGCGTAAGGTAATGAATTGTGAGCTGGATATCAATGATACAAAATATTATAAACAGATATAAATACACTTAATATTATGCAAATCAATTCTTGAGTAGATAAGTATTCTTTTTCTGATAATAATAATTATTATGATTTCACGGTTGTCTGTAGAAGATTTTAATAATGAAACTGCCATTTGTACTTTCATATTACTAAGTACGTCTCATATATATATAACACCTTAAAAATTATAGTTACATCTTTCGAAATTTGAAAAACATGGTTTTTAATTCAGAAGTATTCCAAAGTACATTTTTTTTGTATTTTTTTTGTACACACTTGTATTTCTTAGGTCACTATTATTCTAGAGGTGTGATGTTTTGATGTACAATATAGGAATTTTGTGTTATAAATAATAAAATACATAATATAAATGTAACATACGCAAAAAAGGTATGCATAAACGTTTTTCTTATAACCTTCTACTTAATTTTTTTAACTTTAATCGATATGATATGCGTAAAAATAGACATTAGGTCGCATGTTACGCCTCGTCCGCACCAGGACGTTAGTAGCGACGAATGCACCTGAATGTTTTTTAATTAACACCTGCTGGAAATAAGTATTGTATATGTATTATGTATTCATATGTTGATACATTGAATTACATTGATACAAGTACATTACAATTACACAGAAATTTACAATACTGTCAATAGAAATGTGTTGTAATGAGGATTTAACTTTACATTATAGAAACAGTATCTACTTAAAAATAAATCAATAGTTTAAAAGCAGAGTTCAAATACATTTCTTATTTCAATTCAATGAATATCGTGATGTCTATGACTAGATTGAAACGCAAAATGGCTAAGCAAGCATAAATCATTATTTTAATTAAACTCAAACGTATTTGGATATTCAAATATTCAATTATTCAAAATATAATTGGAGAAAGAAATTGTTACGTAACGCTTAATAACAAATATTTTTATTTAGATTACTTATTATAATTTTATTGGTAATTCGTTAAAAATATTACTTACATAACACTTCTTAATTTTGTATCAATTTCGTATGATAAAAATGTATATAAAAATATTTATATTATTATTATGCAAGAGTAATTAGTAACACTGAATTCCAGCTCTTGTAGAGACCGATCAATCACAGACATTTCGTTAAATAACTTTTTAGCCTCATTAACTACATCAGTTAAAACCTAGTTCTTTACCTAAATGCTTAAAAAGATTTTATAAATAGTTTTGTTAACCTGTATAATATTAATGTCGATCTAAAATCTCTACGCTTAAAGTACTTAATAACTACTTTTGTACTTTTCGGTTCCATTTATATTTTGTATTTAAGTTAGGCAATACAAGTTGGCATCTATTATTTGACTGTAATAAGTGACGTGCGCTAGTACTATTAGCTTATCGTACAACTACACTGAGTTTCATTGATAAACAAGGTCAGTACCTTAAACATATTCTTTAGGTCACAACACAACACAACTCTACGGTCTCTGCGACCTCAATTGAGTCAAATTCCAATCACTGTTTTGCATTCTAAACAACTTTTCACTTACTTCCTATAGATTTTACGCATAACGTTAAACACCTGTTCGTAACTTTGAATTGTCTCTTTCACTGGTCCACTTAGCGTGGCGGAGCCTGTGGTGGGACGTCCTCTAGCTTGCCCCACACTACGTTGCACATTTCCCTTACAAGTGCTTGTTCACCCGAGTCCAGATCAGGTGCTGGTCTTCTTCGTTCCCTCTCCACTCGCTCTCTTACTTCCAAGACTTGAAGTGCACGAACGACCGCTTCAGGTCTCTCATTCACCGGTCCTCCTACACCCTTTTCAGCCTCTAACCGGCGGACTTTCTGTTCCAAATCGCGCACGTACTGAACAGTTCTTTCAGCGAGTTGCGGATGCGTTATTGGTATACACGACGTCGGTGGTCGAGGATTCTCTTCCGCGTTTGTCCCGCTGCTGCTACCATCTCCATCATCTCTTTCCCTCCCTGCCGCTCGGCCACAGTTAACACACGTACTTCTTTCCCGTTCTTCATCTAGATACAGGCACAATTCTTTTAACTCCAAGTTATCACGTATTAATTCTTGCTGTTTGTCATCCAATTCCCGTAGCTTATTCTGATACGCCGATACTTCTTGCCGCATCACTGACGCTGTATATCGGCCGAACCGTTGCCACTCCCTAGCAAGCTTGCGACCCTTCTGTCGATCATCATCTAAAAAACAACACAGATCACGAAGTTCTTGATTGTCTTCGCTGAGACGACGATTGGCTTCTTTCAATGCTTTTATTTCGTCTAAAAGTGTTTGAATTTGTCGCCGCTGGTCGTTCGACTGCCTCGGACCTTCAGCGTCAATACGTTTTGTAAACTTGAGCATATCTGCGGATCTCCTATGTATCTGTTCCTCTTCTAGGTTGCTTTTTACTCGCTGTGTGTCGTCGGCACTTCTCGCTCGAGTGGTTTCCACGGGTTCATGCACAATTGCTTTTGTAATTATCTCACCACCAGGACGCAGGACGCGTAGAGCTGCCGGGGGCACTGGGTATCCTGCGGGGTATCCTTGCGGGTATTTCACTTGGGGATAATGTCCAGTGGGATACGGTCCAGGAACTGCACCATGTACTCCGAGTGGATACTGGAATTTATTTGGATCGACGGGTTTCCCGACGTACGGAGGTTTGAACTCCTTAGCGGCCGCGTCTATAGTGGCTAGTTTAGAACCCGCTGCAGCCGGAGGAGGCGGATGATAACGCGGAGGAAAGTTGACCGGTTCTGGGCCTTGTTTACCTACTTGTTTATGCTTATTGAACTGGGCTGCGTTCTGACTGATTGACATTGTAAGAACTGTGACTGATTCACGAACGGTCATCAGCTCAGTCGATGCTCCACTTCGCGTAATTTATTACACTCATTTCCAAATCGAGATTATTGCGTTCATACGAGTGCTGAAGCAACATAGGTTCAACGAATGGTCCTTGAATGAATAGAGGAGGGGACCGACGCCGGCTGTGTAGGCTGTGGACCGTGGCATTCGCGCAATTAATTCGATTGTGACTCGATGTTTGAGCGACCTTTCGTCGTCGTTGCACTTGTAGAGTCCTTTTGATAATCACTTGGCGTTGTTAGTAGAATTTGAGGTTGGTTTGATGTTGTTTTCACTTAAACAGGTTATGTATAGTCCTCGTTATGGCAAGAAAACGCGGGCGCGCGCGGGGCGCGTGTCTCTGACTGGCTGTTGGCGATACCTGCGCGGGCGCGGAGGCTCTACGGCGTTCCGCTCTACCTCGCTCTCTCTAACCTGTGTCGTCAGTAGTCAAAGCAAACACACACAAATCCAATTCACAATCATTCACGTCTCGTGTCACTACAACATAGATAAGCCTACGCATAAGATTATTATTCCGCTCATTTTTTTTACTTCTCTACATAGTCAATGTTGAATAATGTTAATTCATAGAATAACACTACGTTACTCGTATTTAATAAATGTATATTGATGTTATTTATTTATATTTTATAACGAGAAGATTTAATATTCGGTACAGTTCTTTAGCGTCTTTATTATGAAGAAATAAAAACACGCATTAAACTAATTATTTTATTGATTCGTAGACCTTTTAACGAGTTGATGTAAAATGTATTATAAAGTATACTTATTAAAAGCTACACATTTTGGTGTTAAATATATTTAATTAAGAATAAATCGTTCATCCTCAAGTGTTTGAATATTTTAAATAATGTACTATTTACTGTAAATACGTTTGTAGTGATAAATTTATTAAATTTAGAAGTAATTAATTTTAAAATATAAACAAATAACACGGAATAATTTATTCATCGTTGCCCAATGTTTAGTGCAGATAACATACAATACTGGTTTTGAAATAAGTTTGTGTATGGTGTGTTAATTGATTTTTTATACTACTAGCTTTTGCCTGCTGTTCTGTTCGCACAGAAGTCGATGTAACAATAGTTTTTTTTATAATTTATTTATATTTTAATTACTATTTTGAAAATCTTAAAACTAATAAAAAAGGTTAACTAAAAATCTTAAGGGTATCCGTGTGCATGAGGCATGGTACTAAGAGCGCTAGCTGCATTCGCGCGTTGAATCGCAATCGCTATTCTCTAAGATGTGAACTAGACCTCTTGTTACCGGTGGCGTCAATCAAACAATACATTCAACAAAATTTCAACCCGTATTTTACTCGTACCTTACCTTCGATATTTACATATTTATCGTCCTTAAAAACTGTAACGACAGCAAAGACATTAATAACTGCTGTTACTTTGTATAATTACTTTGCATAGATATTCGGGTACTATTGAGGTACCATGTCTACACCGTCGTACTTAAAGCACTAGTACCTGTAGTTCCCTGTTAGTTAGGGAGGTAACTACCGCTACGCCATATCTTGTTTGGATAAATACTTTCCTGTCGATGGAAACGTAGATTTCGACTCACTTTTTTTTTTACTGTAACATTAACAAATAAACGTACTATGTTACATTTGCTTCGAAAAATGCACGTTTTCTATTCTGTCTTTGAGAAAAAAATATTTTTGCACAAATTATACTCGCTAATGATGCGTTTATGTTAAGTGTTTGACACGAACGAAATCAGCATGATAATGACCGGTAGCTTTGAGGCGACTTTCTCTAAAAACAAGTTTATACGCGTATCATAACACAGTTACATAATTATAAAATGCTTGAGTAAATAAACTAAGATCAAATCTTGCTTAAAATCATTCCTAACATGTTTATTACAATAATAAGAGCCTATCCTAATCAACCTAAACGGAGTCCGCGCCCATGTGGTATGATAGCTATGTAATTTCAAATCAAATCAAATCAATTATGTTTTTATTGTACACCACAAAGAATACACAAGAACAGAACATAGAACAAAACAAGATAAATATATTTTTAATTTGTATATTCCTACCTATTTTTCATACCATAAAATTCCACTGCTTGTAATTTTATGTATTATCGATAAATTTAAGCGACGTCGTACGAAGTCACGAGAAGGGTCGGTGTCTACTGGTGGCTAAAAAAGTTCTGGGTTGGTGAAAGACAGTCATTCAATGATCACAACAATCAATGAATGCCTATCATTAAGCTTTATTAGACATATGATCTATTTGATATGGTCTAGTCTATTTGACGGGTACACAACTAAACTGTGACAATCCATAATGGAGAAGTATGCGCTAAGTGCGTGGTGGATTATGCGCTAAGTTTCTCCGAGAGTTGGTAGTGCAACTAGAGGCATTACGGTTGTAATCAATGCCTATTGATTGATTGAATGTGCCCTTTAATCACACACAGCACAAAAACAGTCGTGGCAGAGATTCCACGGTATTCTAGTAGACAAACAGACATTTTTCAACTTTTCAATTAATCTTGGCATGCTTTTCGATCCGATTAAAAATTGATATATTTTTTTAGAAACATAATTCTTCTGTACGTGTGTTTGACGTTGACCTGAACGGTTTTACGGATTTTGATTAGTTTTTATTTTATTTTGAGGTTCCCCGGATGATTAAAATTTACAATAAACATAATTCTTCTGTACGTATATTTGTCATTAAACTCGTCCTAAACGGTTTTACGAATTTTGATTAGTTTTTTATTTTATTTTGAAGTTCCCCGGATGATTAAAACTTGCAATAGATCTAGGTAATGCCGCTATAATTGGATTTTAAGATTATTGTTAACATGACTCAATTTAGTGTATTTGTGTGGGTCCCTGGATGATTTAGATTTAAAAATGAACCCGGGGATAAGATTTCTCTGTAACAGACTGAAAGGTAGAGTGACATGTAACTGAAATTGTAGTACCTACTTAATGTAAGTATGCAAATAAAACTGGTTGTTGAACCACGAACTTTCTCCCAGGAGTAAAATAAATTGTTTTAAACACACTCGACTTTCTGAATATGAAACAATGAAGGTTTTTAAAGTTGCCCGTAGTGTTCATTTCAAGAAAGAGTTTTATTTATGCTATTGATTTTTTTGTATAAATACACTGTAACTTATTTAGGTACTTCTGATTTTTTGAACCTAATAAATAAGCATTCATATAAATGATAAAACGTGGAACCTTTCCTAATAAGCTAAAGATAGCAATTATAAAACCGTTATTTAAAAAGGTGATACATCTGACTTCAATAACTATAGACTTATTGCATTGCTCCCAGTATTCTCAAAGGTTGACCGTGACCACGAGCCATGCAACTGGTTCGAAATATCGGCAATTAAAAATCAAAAATCGTTAATCATGAGTACTCGTTATATAACATAATGAATTCTCGAAGATCTTTGAAAAAGTTGTTTTTAATGTTCTATATTTCTTTTTAGAAAAACAGGAAATATTAAATATGATATCCCACAAGGAAGCGTATTGGGTCCATTATTATTTATTATCTATATTTACCAAAAATAATTAATCATCACATGACCTTCTTTGCAGATGACAGCACTATACTCTTTAGTAATAAGAATTTTAACCAGTTGCAAATTGACATAAACACTTCATTAAACCACTATTTAGAAATTTTAAAATTCTTACCTTACCAAGCCTGTACATATTTGAGTGTAGTTTATTTCTTATGAATAATACAAGATTATTAAAATTTTTACTAGAGCTCACGGAGATGATAAATTAAACAATACTGCATGCAAGACCTACTTCTGTAGAAAAAGCCTTGTAAGTTTTATTAAACTGCCTAAGTCTACATATATGTTCCACCGTTGATGTCGAATTATTTAAAAAAGGCTAAATCAGTTCCTTGTGGACAAATGTTATTATCATATAAATG
>DWON01003701.1:0-17552 GCA_018251015.1 Phocides pigmalion okeechobee | reverse complement strand
TATTCACTTCGTGTGCACCCAGCGCCAGAGCCTTTAGGCATAATTTCGCATAATGTTGCGAAAGACATTTATCGATATCATATAAAGGACAATTGGGGAAAGTGTAACCAAAATACTAAATAAACATTGATTGACAAGGTATAGGCGATAAAAATACAGCGTAAAATATTGCATTAATCATTTTATTTTTGCATAACGTTTGTGTCGGCATTACCCGACATTGGCGTTTGAACATCCAAAACAATTTGTCGGGTATGGCCGACTGTGGCTGTGAAAGGGTTAATATTATTATATAGGTAAAAAGCTTACGTGGCGATAATGTTATTGCGTCATTTTGCTCAAGACTCGATAATCTATCACTATCGATCCCTTGATCCGGGGATGTTGGTCGTTCTTCCTCAGAAGGGAGACCATCTTGTATATCATCAATTTTATTGTGAACATCAATCGCCATTTTCCGAGTTATTTCAATTTCTAGTTGCGCATTAGCTTCCAGTGCTGACGCTAATTTTTCTCGGGTATTTTCTAATTCCCTTTCAATACGTAGTCTTTCGTGATGTGCGCGTGCTCGCTCTAGAGCTGCTTGAGAAGCTTGCACAGTTGCTTCATCAGCAGCACGTCTCAAAGAACGTTCACTCTCTAAAAATGTACTCTCCATTTCTTGTTTTTCTGTACGTAATCTTTCTATTAACTGAGTGCTATACGAAAGTTGCTGTTCATTATCCTTCACTCTTTGCTCAAGAGATTGTAAGGTTATCTTCATAGCTTCTGAACTTTTATAACTTTCCAAGGCATTAGAACGTTCAGATGTCAATGTCATTTTTAATTCTTCATTTTCAGAAATAACATCATTAACTTGTTTCATAGCAATGTCTAATTTATTAATCAACTCCTTTTTGTCTTCTTCAAGTATCTGATTTTGATTCGTTAGATCGCCTATCTCCTCAAGCATTGCAGTTTCATTTATACCTTTGTTGTCTTCCGAGCGTGATCCATGTGAAACACGGGAGCGACGTGATCTGTACTTGTTACTCTCCGATATCGATTCACGGATACTGACGCCCGTGTCACAAAGACCAACTCTTGCTAAAGACACATTCCTATCAGGTTCTGACCAACATTCTGATTCCGAAATCAAGTCAGCTTGTGGGAAATGTCGTAGAGATTTTTTGGAATATCTATTAACGTCATCGCTACAAGTCATGTGATGGCCAAACAACATCGTTAAATCTTCTATGCGGAGAGACTGTGATATTTCAAGATTGCTTTCATCCATTGTCAACTCTTCAGGTGCCATTGATTCATCCAGTTTCAACCCCACAGGTAATGCCAAACTTTGCTCTAATATACTTTCAGCTAACTTTTTCTTTTCTTCACCAAGTACACATCTGTAAAACAGTTACAACAATATAACCAATTCTATATTGAATATATAATCGTACTTTTGATGTGACACTTACTTGTGTGATAACAGTTTGTCCAAAAAATATGCCAAACCCTGTAGGCGACGTGTCAGTAACTGTTGGAGATTGCTATAAAAATAAAATATTTAAATTAGATCATTCTACAACATGAACAGTAACATGCATCATATAGATTGTAACATTATATACTATATATGTATATAAACTCTTACCCAGAATTATCTTCGCTTTGTACATTATCAATGTTGCTTTGCAGCTGGCGAATTTTGTTTTCTAAATCTTTAATATGTTCATCTTTGCACTTCAATATTTCCTCGTACTTTTCTAGTTGCGAGTCACTGACGTGGGCGTAAGTTAATTCTTTATCCTTAAATAAATATATTATTTTATTATATCACATTCCGTTATGAACATATCATTTTTAATAAAACGACATTCTTACCAATTTTAATTTTTTCATTTCTTTATCTTGCTGTTGAATTTTTTTCATACATCCTTTTATCATTTGTAGAGCTTTTCTATTTTCTTTGCGTAATCTAGCTAACTGATCCTACAAGAAAAATAACACATGTATCAAATAAATAAACATGAAATATCTAAAACAAAAAAACTATACTTACGTTATCATTGTTTATAGTTGTAGTGTTTTCTCTGAAAAAATAATATAACATTTATAATGAATACCATTGTGTATGACTTGTTAAAGCTTAAAATTTTAAGGATTTATCAATTAAATGTTCATTTGGAATAATGTGAATATTTTCACAAATTTACCCAGCTGATTCCGATTCGGCACATGTATCTTCAACAACATCATTGTGATTCACAGCACCCTAAAAAACAACACAATCGATTAGTGTTCAATCGGCTCTGATGCAGTGTCTCGTAGGAAATGTTAAGACAATAGCTGTTAATTAGTTTGCCTTGGAGTCTAAAAACGGCAAAATAGCATATTTGTCTGTAAAGCTTGATGAAGTTGCAGGTAACAACTCTTTTTTAATTTAAACAAAAATTATGCTTAAGAAGTGCAATTCAAAATGTTACCGCATTGAATAATGAGAATTAATAGCTGTACTGAATTTTTGCTAGCACCCATATTTCCCATTCCTTCATTCATTAAATGTATGAAATTTATTAAAAATAAAATTAAAATATAAATACCGTTATATGGTCATTAGCCTCGTGTTTTGTTGGAATGCTGTTGTTCATTGATGTTTCTCCGTGCTCAGTGGATATTGAACCCTACAAGAACGATTTACCTTTTAAGATAATAGTCTACTCAATTAAAATATCACATCATACGATTAGGAAAAAAAGGGTTCATACTTGATTTTCTAGCACATCAATCGCCTCTGCAGCTGCCGCTAGCAACTCTTGCTTGTCACTTAGCTGCCTTCTTAATTCTTCTACTTCTACTTGAAGTCGTACGTTATGTTCGAGGAGTCCCTGAAATTGTTTTATTTCTTACTCATTATGAAGAGAGTCAATCGGCGATGCGACAAAACATGCGATTTTTTCGAATCGTAAAAATCTAAGTGTAATATTTATTTTCTTACTTGAACAGCCGGAGGAGCTCCACTTCCTAATTTTTCTTCTAAAAAATAAATTCTTAATTTTAAATGAAAATTTTCTTTCCTCAAGCCATTTAATTGCTCCTCGTACTGTTTCATGCTAATCCCGCTTACGGACGTGACATCTGCAAATTGAATTAATTTATATTAAATACATTATCAAAAAAAAACTGATTAAGTATTCTTAAAATAATCGATATTTTCCCTTATTCCGAGTTTATTAGGTAGATAAAATATTGAAAATATGCAACTACATATAGGAAAAACATACCATGCCCATCCGGTGTGGGAAGAGTCATCTCTTGCAACTTCCGAGGACTGGTGCTGAAAATTAAAATGATAAAGAATAAAGTATCCTCAGATACCCAGACGTAGGCAAGTAAATTATACTATAAACTATGATTTACTGGTTTATTACAAAAATAAGTTATTGTTGTAAGAAAACGGGTATTGTTTTATAAGAATACCTAATACCCAACAGAAGACGAATTATATTTAAGATGCCCGATACGATACGTCAACACGTTAACAGGTTTTAGAACTGATCTAATTGAAAAGAACAGGAGAAATGTTGAGAAAATGATAAGCTCCTGTATAACAACCCCACTATTAGCACATGAGTAGACTTCGCGTGGCGGCTGCTAACATTTAAACTATCAACGAGATCAATTTCAAACTGCCATAATCCAAAGCATTTACGCATCGTGCGTTCCCATATTGTATTATACAATTTATTAAGTAATAATTTAATAATTATGCTGTTGCTCGACAGATTACGACTACATTTAATTTTCATTTAACCCGTACCTAGAAAATTGAATTTACGTCCCAATTTAAATTTTAAATTATAATTTACCCCGAGACTTATTTTTGTATAAGTCCCCCGTGGTGTCTGTCTGTCTCTTCATTATAAACTCAAAAAGTACTGGACGGATTTTCTCACAGCTTTCAACATAAGAGTGATATCTGCGGAAGGTTTTGGTACACTATCGCTAGTACAATATAAAAATAAGTAGTGTAGCTTCGAATTGCGTTATCATAAAATGTTTGCCCCGTGCCTTGCATGTAATGTTTGTACAACATACATAAATAATATAAAACCATATCGCTAGTTATTACTCATTGATACAGAGTCAATGAGTCTAACACGATAACAGTTCATCGCAAGTATATTTAAAATATGTATCAGGTACTTACGATAGGTTAATTTTATGCCAGTTTAAAGTTATATGCAAAAGTTTAATGTGTTTCTCAATTCTCAGATTTAGTATGACAGATTGTCCTGGTTGCAGCATCAGGCTAAAGTTACCATTTTCTGTGTCACGGATTCACTTAGTGTGTCAAATTACAGTACGATTAGTCAAATACAAGTGAAATAAGTATGTATTGTATGAATGAGATTCAATTAAATAAAGGCTGAACAAATTATTATTAAACGTAAAAGCCTGAAGGTAGAATGTAGAATCAAGAAAAATAAAACAAATCAAGAAAAATAGGCTACAGTTCACCGCTCTTTTTGCATTGGAGATTATAAATACGGCCTGTGATGATTATTATGATTGATGATTATTATAGTATTATGATGATTATACTAATTATTATTACATATAACGTTTATTCACGTATTGCTAACCAAACCTTAACCCTGAATGATTGTAAGACAAGTATTATTTCGAAACCCTGACAAATGTATTAAGTGGCACCGCAGCGTTTATGTCCAAGTATTGCGAATATGTAACCGAAATATTAACCCGTCCATATTTGTAAGATTATATCAGCAAGTCTAATATCAGTACCTACGACAAGTAGTTAAAAAAAAGTTAAAATTTTAATACAGATATTAAATAAAGTTTAGTGTTATTTCAATATAACAAAAATATTAAAAGCTAAAATGTGAAAAGTACATAGCATACATACATTTTATAATTTATTTCTTCTCAAATTACTGTCTTAATTGAGTAGACACTAGTCTTGGAAACTAGTGAAACACATTGGGATTTAGGCGAAACTTTCAATGTAAGATAGAAAACTTGATAGCAAGTAATACAAGACGATTAGGTAACCATTTACCACGTAATTGTACACTACGTTAAAGTTGTTTATTTTTGATGTTCCAGAGATATGAAATAAAGGGCGCAAGGCCGTCTTCAAAAGATTATTAATTAACGTGTAATTATGCCGGTAACTTGAGAAAAGACCGCCTTGACCACATATGAACTTAATTTAGTAGTAAGTATATCTTAAAAAACACTTTTTCATCTTAAAGCGTCTGTGACTATATTTTTTAAAGTCAACAATTTTATTCTGGCTGCCGATATGTACTTGCGTAAATATTTTTCTAAATAAATAGTTTAATTTTAAGTAATTATGACCATTTTCAATAATTATGATCGTCATCAATTATCTCGTCTCGACATGAACTTGATCGCTTTGTTTTTTTGTGGGTAAAATATTTAATATTCTTTTTTGTTGTTGCGCCTTTTTTTAAACTACGCAGCGTTAAATTAAGCCAAATATCATGCAATATTCCATAATATCCTGTGCCAAGCTTATTATAAAATATTATAAATATACTATTTGGTAAAAAGAAAACTGTTTCATAATTTGTTTGCCGTAAAGCAAACTGAATTTTTACATATTATATACAGCAAGCATATATATACAGAACATGTGTTTATTATTAATAGGCGCTGATAAATATTAAAATGAAATGCTACTGACGTCCAAAGCCGCAGACGGAAGGTAAATGCAATTTATATGAAATTAATTTGTTAGGTACTATGACGCATTTAAAATAACATACAGCTACTATCTGAAAAAAATGTTTACCTAAATGGAGATGATATGTTATTAGCCCCATGTTTTGAGCTGTTCATCCGTGGCAAAGTTGCCATTTTATTTATTTATACAAATCAAGTTTCAAAAACAAAACACAAATCACAATAGATGTAACAACGAGATCAAAATAACATAACTGAGTTCACTTTGAACACTCCACGACTATTAATATAAAAGAAATTCACTGCCGCTCATTACTCATCTTTTGCACGTATATGCCATTTCACTTGCAATAAATGAACTTTTTATCCATCTATAGTAACAGCACAATATTGTTATTAACACCGATTAAATATTACGTGTCCAAGTAAATAAATACAATGTTTTGATTGTTCGTGTTTCGTCTCGAGCACAGCGAATACTAGTAGCACGATACTGATTACTGACTGTCGGTCGGGCGTCGGGATCTCTCGCCAGTCTCCGCATTCAGAGATGGACCACTCCGACACATTATACATTCAATAGGGTGAAGAGAGATAAAAGTAGTGTGGGACATGAGGGGCGGAGACGGATGCTGCCCGCGACATATAAATCGTACAGAAATAGAATCTGTTAGGAGCGAGGTGCTCTAATTTTCAAGTTGTATCATTTCCTTAATTTCACGAACAATAACGCACAACACATCTTTTTATTAGTATTATTTGGAGACATGGTCCGTACGATGTAGGTTCATATAAAACTACCCGTCTACCATTACTTGCTCTAGAATTAATTATAGTAGGTACTGCGTACATATACACTGATATACAATTTTTAAGCCGAAAAATCTGATGTGGCGCGTATAGTTTACTGAAAACCTACTTTTGCGTAGATGTCCCTTTAAAATAGGTTTAGTTGTTGCCAGTGCTCAATAAAACTATATGTTTTGCGAGTTTTAAATATGACAGACAAAAATTTTAATTCAATTCATGAGTGTAAAATAAACTATATAATTAAGTACACTGTAGCATGTGCAGAAGATCGAACAGAATAGATTTTATATTCAAACGAAATCATAATTTTTACGAACTCACTCTCACAATTATTCAAGATAAGTATAGTTATGTATATTTGTATCTATCAAATATATTTGTATTTATATATATATATCCATGGATTTTACTTATATAGGATCAGAGGGGTATGTCTTTATAAATACTTAAGCATTTGGTGACTCGGCATCGGCTCGAATCCTTCTGTAATTAATATATTTTTATCTAATATCTGTCGCACAATACACAATAACGTGAATAGAAACCAATAATTAAAATAAATTTAATTGGGTAGCACCATTACAGTTCGCTCAGTACGATATTAGTCGACAGATTAACAGAAAATGTTACTAGTAGACATAGAATAGGAAAACCATATGTTACAGACAGTGTATAGCGATTACACGTAAAGGTTAGACATATGAACTGTGAACTTATTACATTATGTTAATTATTTTTAAAGGATGTAAATAATTATATAAATTCACATAGTCGTAGTGTCATGACTCACCCACTTCGTGGAGCGCAAAATTCAAATACATGAATTTTGCGCTCCACGAAGCTTATATTCTAGAATGTTCAAAATTGAGTTTTAAGAAGGGGCGCCTTCCGTTATTTGTGAGAACGGCTAACGTAATAGATATCGGAGTTGCTTAAAGTTACAAACACGGTAACCGCTCCTCCTACCCCAACCACTGCGTCCAGCATTCGCGTAACGGAAAAAACTAAATATGTAAATAAAAGTATTGAAGAAAAGCACGATTCATCGGACCTATCTGCTAAATGAGCGCTTCCGTACCCCTGCAGCCTAGTTTTACATTATTTTATATATCATCGAATCTGTGATAAGTATCATATAATTTGCATTCCATTATCTTAACACATTATGTAATTATTAATACTAAGTTTAATTTACACATTTTATTAATTGTACAGAACACATCCCTGCACAAAATAAACTATATTTTTTTATGACTTTATCCCAATATTACTACAAAATATATTGTAAAATAAGTAAAATAACTAATTATTTCCGCTCCAATATGTTATGACTTTGTCTAAATTAGATCAACTTCTGGTAGAATTGTTATAAAATCACAGATGATTGATGCATTGACATATCTAAGGATGCGTGTGTGTGTGCAAGATCTTCCAATAAATTTTTAATTTACTTTGTCATGCTAAAGTAACATGACTAAGGAGACTAAAGTTATATTTTAATGCCACCAATATATAGGTAGTTTGTAGTGTTGGTGACTATATATTCACCATTTATTTAAATCATTTAATTATTGACATTTAACTGTACCTAATGTAAATGCTTTCCCGGCTGTACTCTAGAATTATCCAAATATGGCCAAGCATGAATTATTATTATAACAAAAGCAAAATCATACAAGGGTCATCTCTAAATATTAGAAAACAAAGTCCCCAGTTGTGTCTGTCTGTTCATGATAAAATCAAAAAGCACTGCACGGATTTTCTTAGTGTTTAACAACAGGTTGGAGTGATTCCTGAGGAAGGTTTTGGTGCATAATAAGTTAAGTTTTTTTTGTAAATTTGGGCAAGAAATTAAATAGTTAAATTTGATATAGTAATTCAGTCATTGTTTGCAATAGATGTTTCTAATTGTTAGTTTTCGGATTAATATAAGTAAACTTAAACTCTTTTATCTAAGCGAAGCTGGGCCGGGTCGCCAGTAATGCATAAAAAGTAAGTTATATATGTTATCTAATCATGAACAATGGACGTGGTAAAAATAACTCAACTCAACTTTAATGTGACATGCTGAATTACTCTCAACAAGTACTTTGATAGATTTTAAACTTTAGTCTCTGGATTTTGATGTATATATATTTGATATGTAACTGTATAAATTTAAAGTATTGCTTAAAAACAGGTATTTTAAATATGTATATTTAATGGAATTAATCAGTTAATAAATAACCTATAATGCAAGCAGTATACAAAATTTGAGGCAGAATAAATCAATCTTTTTATGTTGAAGAAAAAAAAAAACAAATTACAACTTTTGCCTTTTATATATTAATGAGGATCTTGGGATCTGTTGGAAATAACATTTAAGAAAGCCAGTTAAGTGATGAAATTTTATGGTTTATTTTGCCAAGAATTCTGCTTCCATTAGTAGGTATTTATGAGGTTAATAATGAGATACAATGCAGTCAACACTCATGAAGCTAGAAAAATAAGCAACATTAGACAGTTGCAGCTTATGTAAATATAGGAAAAGGTTCTTTTGTGACATAAGACATATGAAGATTGTTCACTAAGACTTGAACTCTGAGGTCAATAAGTTTATTAAACAATGAGGTCAATGAGGTTCTGAACTCATTTTAGTGAACTACAATTTACTATAAAATCTGGTGTAAAAAGCCTATCATCCCTTACCATGGTAATGTTCAAATTAATGTTTGTATTATAATAATGTACTAATGTTCAAGGTATATGTAATGTTATTAATGTATTCAAAATATATAAAATTAATTGTTTGTAATTTTAAAATGTCTGCTTTTCCCTAGGTTCATATTAAAATGCTTCATTCTACAAGGTTCCCCCAACTGAACAGCATGTTAACTGCATTTTTGCCGGAAGGGATCTTTGTAGATAGGAAAGAAAGCTCGACATGAACAAGACGTGGAAAAACGTATAGCCATCCATACCTACGTTTTATACGGATGACTACTCGAAACAATAGCACAAATTTGAATTACAAATAATCGGTATAGGTGTTTCCAAATACATCAAAAACTTAAGTAATGCTACTTACAGCCCTCCTTCCATTATGTCCGACATACTTTTATTTTATACGTTATACTGTATATTCTTGTAATTAACGGTTATCAAATATCAACACGTTAATTATGTTTTCGACAGGATCTTCTGGTAATTCGTAAAAACGTTATACTAGCCCTCGATTAATATTAGCGTATGATATCAATCAATACTGATTGTACTATAAAAGTAGCAAGAAAAATATTTATTAAAAACTTAGAATCTTGCTTACTAACGAATTAACGATACAATTCGATTTGATTTAAAATGTTTTGAATTATGTGATCATAGATTATAGACACAATGTAGTCATAAATATGAAAACAGATGTTGAATATTATGGCATTTTACTTTATGGTATTATTTAATGATTGAACGATACGTACCTGCCGATTGTATCCGATTTTGATAATATTGCATAAAATTAGCCATTAAAGGAACTAAATTTTTTGAGGCATTTTCGCACTTTACATTGCGGTTAGTTTGTAAGCTATCCGCACATTTGACCATAATATATTCTTAGATATTTCTTAATAACGATGATTAGATATATCAGTTTAGAATTACGTTGCTGGATTATTTTGTGAGATATGTTAGGGGTAATACTCGTATTTTCAAACCATCAATATTAGACCTACAAAACTTTCTAGATAACTATATCCTTTCTAGAAGACATAAATTATTCGCAATACTGAAATGACTACTAAAAAAGAACTAGTCAAGGAGATGGTTCAACTTATACTCAACGATAACTTGAGACGATTGATACTAGAAACGATTTGTCAAACGAATTAAAGCTTATCCATAATGTCTGAAAAAGACATGTAAATACATAATAAAATAAATACGATTTATAGTAATACGCTCTTTTAATACCAAATTGAACGGGTTTATTACCAAGTTGTGATCGAGTTTTGGGGTATAGTTCCATTCGAGTACTCCATCGAGAAAAGATATTCTCGAGTCGCATCACTATTTTTTTTTCATCGGTCCATCAAATGATCAAACTGTTCAAAATCTGAAAGCTGTCATTTTCATCCTCATTCTTATTATTAGCCATTGATTGTAGGTTATATTTTCATAAACTCCACAAATATATTAAATATTTTCATTTGAGAGAGCTCTTAACTCTCAACTCTTAAAATAATATAAATGGTGTTATACTAATTATTTTGTTACTCAATTAATACGAAATAATGGCATTGGTTAGAAATATTCGTTCGTTAATTCATAGAATAGTTCTCTCAGATTTGAAAGTAGGAACTCGCTTTTACTCTGACCAGCAAGATGATGCGGAAGAACAGCAGGAAAAAGAAATTGACCCTACTAAAGATCGAACAAAAGTGATTCCTGTTGAGACCAGTATGAAGTATTTGCAGAGCAAGGCTTATGAACAAACTTACGGCGAAAAACCAGTTTGGTTTTTATATCGCCGAAACCACAAGGGAGGCTTTGCTCCGAGAAAAACTAGGAAATCTTGTGTACGAAAAGGAATGATCACTACAGGAAACCCTTGCCCTATTTGTCGTGATGAATATCTAGTATTAGATCACAGGAATACGATATTATTGGATCAGTTCATATCAGAGTACACTGGGCAGGTAGGAACAAATAATTAATGCAAAAAAAATTCAATGCTTTTTATGATACATATTTTTTTAATTGTTGTCTTTAAAATTGTGTGTTTTTTTTTTGTAAATGTCACACCTAGCAGTGAATCTTGCACCAATTAAAAGTAATATCCCATAATATGTGCCCAAGATAAAATACTTAAACTGCACATAAATGTTGTTTAAATCAAAACCTATACAAGCTTATGGGGGAACACAATATGCTATGTTTACATGAGTGCCACAGAACTGCAGTCAAACACAATGGCTGTGTATTCTTACACACAATATGTATGTAGTCAAACACAATAGGTGTCTGAAATGGTGATGCATCTCCTCTCTAGAGAAGACATCCAATTTAGTGCTGCCTATCATAATGTTGACTAAAGAGCTAGATAAATCTGAGCACCACATTCATAGTGTTAAGTTGCCACCAAGATAGGTAAAATAAAGTTTACCTGATTTTCCCATATAAGTTGTTTTAACTTTGATTGCATTTTGACTACTTCTAACTGTTATTAACACTGTAGTTGTGCTCATATATTTGATCGGGTCAGTGTTGCAGGAGGCAGCCTAAACTGGAGCTTAATTCTCTAAACTGAAGATTCCACAACCACTCAATGAAATATTGTATTTATTAGCATCTGTGTATTTTCTACGAATACACAGATGTAATATCTGAAATGCAGATTTGTATATACAACACAGGCATTTACTAGCCGCAAGTGTAGTGCGGCTCATAATACAAAGTAGTATTGTATTTGGTAAGGAAAGTGTTAATGTGACTGAAATACACTAAATTAACCGACTCTGTGCGGATGACACCACACAAAAGAAATTCATGGCACAACTATGGTGCCATCTGCACGGAATCGGTTAATAATACAAAATCATGAATAATACTTCACATTCTGATAAAAATATAACTATTATATGATTATTGTATTGCCTAGATTGATGAATGTTATTTCCTTCTTTTTCAGATATTGGATGCTTTTAAAACTGGCTTGTGTCAGAAGAAACAAAAAGAACTCTTGGTAGCAATTGAAAGGGCCTGGGATCAAGGTTATCTGACATTTGATGTACCTTTCAGGGAGTATGACTACTCATTGTACAATAAAAACACAACACCTTAGTAGAAACTATTTAATTTAAATAAACATTGTTTTCACTTGTAGATACAGAATAAATAAGTATTTTTATTTCTGAAATATATGGATATTTATCTTAACAATTCATAATTATCTTAACAATTCTATTCATACAATGGCACAGACCTACAGTTTATAAATTTTCTTTGTTATACATTTTATATATGGTTGATATGGCATGACATAATATCTTATGGCAGAGTGACAATAATAAAAAAAACTTACATTCAACAAAAATGTGTAAATCTTAAAGAAAATAAAAATATCAGATTTAATTAGTATTGGCACCAATTACCTATTATTTATAAAAATATTATGTAAAAGTATCTAGTATTTTCGATCTGTTTCTTTGAAGTAATAACTCTCTAATGAGGGCAGATTTCTCTCGTTCCAGTACTGAAATCCTTTCGTTTTTTTTATTTACTTCCTGAGAAAAAAAAAAGACATATTACTTAACATTATGCTAATAACAACATACAAAACATTTTATTAGATTTATCTTATTTGCGAACTTGTAAATTAAAAAGAAAAGAGAGCAATATGTATATTAAATAAAAGCTAGTTGCATTTTCTATCTTATATTAAGTGAAACAAAAACACAGTACATAGATACGTGCTTTTTCGATTCGTAAAATAACTTACCTATACGTTTTAAAGGTTTATTTTGCAAGCGATTTGTTTGAAAACTTTTTAATACTAACCTCTGCAAGCAATCGATTTTGAGATCGGAGTACAGAGGCGTTATTCGGTGTGGTGGTTGTGTTGAGGAGTGTGGCAGGCAGCGCTAGATTCATGTGTAGCGAAAGTGGACCGTGTCGCCAGCCTACCGCTAAAGCGCCCAGCTGTCTGTTTAGCTCCAAGACTCTTGCACGGAGTAACTCTAATCGCTCTTGATGTGCTTCGTTCCAAGGTTCCTGAAAAGCAAATTATTGCAATGTTTAGAGGCCATAAGCATATTGCTAAGAGATAACTAGAGACCCGTAGGTAGTTTTAAAGGTGGGAGAACTATAATTCTTCGGATCCGCCGTAAAGCATTACTTGTGCTTCTGTGGGAGAGGAGTGGTTGCCAACTACACTTTGAAGTGAGGCGACCATCTTAGTCCTTAAGAGTAGCAATGTATCTACGTTCAAGCTCAGATAGGATTTCGGTCGTGTTTGGGGCTATACGTGGGTGTCTATGGGCTGCAACTAATTAACATAAGGTGTTTTGCATGCACGTTTGCTACTCTTCTCACAATAAACAAGTATCAGTGAAATATAATCGGTCTATTTTGGAACATGTCTTTTGAGTATGCCACTGAAAATGTCATTAGGGTTGATACAATAACTATTGCATTTTCTTTTCAAATGTACACCTTCGGCTTGTCCTATTGGACTTGGATTGAAAAACTTCATGGTAAAAGAATGGCAAGCATAAGAATTTATTTGAAAGTGAAGAAATGGAGGAGGAATTATCATACATTAAAAAGTGTTTCTTTTGGTAAGTATGACGCATTAATCCGACAATTAAGTCGTCCTACTTACCCAAAACTGAGGACAATGAGTCTCCTTCAAGTTTAAAGTCAATGGTTGTTTTCAATAATATATGTTAGGCTGTTTTTGTAGGGGATAGTTTCGAATACTTTGGAAAGGTTGCCCCCCCCCCCCAACATAATTTGGTAACATGCCCATATTTTTTTTATTGAGACTAAGTAGTCTATTAAAAATATGTTTGCAGGTTGGTAAGATAAGAATATACTTTGTTACTTTGCCCAAACTCCAAGAGTAGTGAGTATGTTAGGTGTAGCTTACCACATAAGCACCCATTCTTCCAGCATAACGCATTTTCTCTTGGACTTCTGTAAGTTGTTTCAAGTACCATTCTCGTGCCTCTTCTACTGCAGAGAGACCTTGTAGTAAAATGTCTTTTTCTTGTTCAATTTGTTTCATTCTCTTCAGGAGATTGTAATCTATCCCGTTATGTAATGTGTGACGTCGTGGTTCCCTACGACGAGTAGTCCTTCGCATCTGAGTTTGTGTTTCATTAGCTGATCGACCATCACCCAACCCTCGATCTTGCCCTTCCATAGAACGAGTGATAACTTCAAAATCTAATTTTGTTTCCTCTAAACCTCCACTTAATGCTATGTCGTCAGAGTTATAATTTGTTCTAATCGGATCTTTTCTATCTAACACTGGCTTTTCTAATCTTGGCGGTTTTGGAGGACCATAAACTCTATGAGAACTATCGTTTTTAGGTTTCGCATTACCGGCTCCACTGTGCAATAATTCCGATAATTTATTATCTTTGTCTTCTATCAACTGAGGCATACTATTCGTTCTTTGCTGCGCCGTACCACAGGTTCGTATGGCATTCCAGTTTCTTTCGCGATTTTGGGTAGTATTTCCATCTATCATAGGGACTGATGATGTGTGATGTACCTGAGCACCTATTAGTGGTGGAGCAATATCTATATCTTCCTTATTTCCTTTACTAGAAGCGTTTTGAACTTGGTTGCGTAAAAGACAAATTTTGAGGCCAGTACAAAAACATTCAAATGTTAGTAAACCATCGTGGGAGGCAACCTTTTGAAGACTTTCTATGACACCGCGAGGAAGGCCCTTGGTACGATCGTCACGCCAACGGTTTTCGATATCTGTTAATTTTACATAGCCAGTTTGCTTGTCATCCATTATATCAAACAAAGTTCTCATTGCTGATACAAACTGCTTAGGTAAGGAATCCATGTTTGCAGTACTAAAATTTAGAAGTCGGTATAAATAAAATTATAAGAGTAGTTATCCTTAAATCAGATATGTTAAGCATTTTGCCTTATGAATTAACTGCACATTGACCGTTTAACGAAAATTCGTAAGAGTACGTAAATTTGTACAGTCGTGGCACATTTCAACAAAATCAATAACCACTTAATAACAATTCGACACAAATTTGCTCGTAATGGGCAATAGGGGCCTTCGATTTGTAACCGCACGAAAATAAAACTGACCGACCGCTTATTAAACGGTATGTGTGGTGGGCGAATGAACGTTCTAGTGGGAGTGTTTTTGCGGACTATTACAGCATACGAGTGTGAGCGGGAAAACCGGTCGAACTGCATTTCGGGCAGGTAAAGACGATAGTCAGATTCAGATTCGTTTGGCTGAAGATACCTATTGCCTGGCAGAGATTAAGTTAAATGCCATAAGTAGGTATATACATAGCCGCACATTTATCTAAAAGTATAAGAAATGAAAAAAACACTAATGGTTTTTATTTATATTTTGGTAACAACTAAAACTTCTGGAAACTAAGCTATGATCAAAGTATCGCAAATATGTCTTCTCGTTCTTCAAATAAGAATAGTAGCGTCTTAAAGCTCAGTTAAGTGGTATCTCCAGGTTCGAATCATAAGAGATTCAATAAATTTATGACTTGAAGTTACTAGATATTATTTGTTTTAACGATATAAGAAAACATCTTGGCTTAGAACCTTACTTTTTTAACATTAGCATGCTAAATATTTTTTGCCTGGTCAGCGTTATTAAGGAATAATATGTACGAAGCTAATTAATAATGATTCGATGAAAAGTACCTGCCAGAGCTTAGCTCATTTATGATTATTTAATTCTACCAAGCTAGAAGTTCTAGATTGTCCGGACTTCAACGAAAGCTTCCTATTTCAATTCTATATTCTTATTTTGAATGAAGTACGCTTACAAAAGATACTTTAACTTGGTTTTTAGTGATCAACAATGTGATGCTGAAAACTTGAGTTTAAATACAAATGTTGTTTTTTTTTAATAATATAGTTTATTACACCTATTGGTTAGTGGATAATATACCATACTAGCATTTTTTGTATATATTTAAAAAATACTATCATTGTTTGATATGTTTGACAAGTGTAAAGAAGTAAACCACTTTTCTGGATTTTTAATCATTGTTAGTATCAAGAATAGGATAAATGTAAAAGTCAATAAGAATAAATATCGATATATAAATCGATCGATAAAATATAAGGTTGCAGGTTGGTGATAATAAACATTGTAACTTTACTCAAACTACAAAAGCCGTGCGCTTGTTAAGTAGCTTATTAATTAATGCGAACATTCTTCTAGTATCTGTATAACGGATGTTCTCTCGGACTTCAATAAGACGACTGGACTAACGAATAATAGATATCCAGCTAATGAATAAAAACGTGAGGAAAACGTACCTCCCTGTGCTTAAGCAAATTATCATTATTTAATTATGCTTAGGCAGAAATTCAAGAGCTTATATATTATAAAGAGTCTAGAATTGCGGGAGGCGGCACTGGAGCTGTTTTCTCTAGACTGGAGATGCGCCGACGATTCACACAAATATTGTAAGCCAAGTAATGCACAGCAGTGTTGTACGCGGCAGGGAAAATTTTAATATTGATAGAGTAAGTTTGTGGGGACTGTGGCTGGTTCCGTTAATTTTATGATTGGAATGAATTTGAAATTGGATTGCAATTATAATAAGGAATCACAGGTTGGGTTGGAATGAATAATTGGTACCATTGCCATTGTAACTATAATGATTTATTGGTTGGTATTGTTGGTTGGTAGTATTTGACACTTGTTGGTAGCACATGAGTTCAGACTACAGACAGATCACAATGTCTATATCTACACGTAGTGCACTTGGCAGGCAGTATTGCCAATTTATAGAGAATTATCCGAAGTGCCGGGAATTTCAACACAAATATAGATTGATAAATGCAAAATAGTGTGACAATGCATATTACACCCACACCACAAGAGCCAAAATCTAAAAAAAATGGCAAAATAATTACTATTAAAATTAATTAAATTACTATTAAATTTACAATTAAAATTAACTTTTGTATTTTCAAGTTATGAAATACAATAGGCGAAATATGTAGTTTAAATATTAGGATTAACAACAGTGCGTTGCTTATTATCCAGTGCCAGATTTGCGGATATTTTTTATATAAATTTAAGTTTAAAACACATTCTATTAAATGATATGTTTGTAAACCAGTATATTCCAAAATTATACAAATGTATGTATTTACTTGCGCAAAACCAGTGCTTTTCTTCAGTTACTTAAAGAAAAAATATTCGTTTATATATGTTATATAAAATTTAATTGTGTTATATATATATATATTGTGAAAGAGTAAGAAACGGGCATGCAGGCCACCTGATGTAAAGTGGTCACCGCACC
>DWON01003700.1:0-17561 GCA_018251015.1 Phocides pigmalion okeechobee | reverse complement strand
GTCCATCCTTAAATAGAACTGCTGTTCTATTTGAGATTGGACGTGGTTGTCCATGGGCTGCAGTGACCACTTAACACCAGGTAGCCTCCTGCGTGCCCGTTTCGTACTCTTTCGCAATAAAGAAAGCTCTATTAAGATCCATATGTGTTATGTGCATAAATACTTTACTAAATTCTAATTTGAACCAAATTTCTATAAACATTTCATATACTATTTTCAGGCATACGGTACTTTCTCATCAAATTTAAATGAAACCGAAAGAAAAATAAATCTTAATAATAAAAGAGAATACAATCCGGTAACAACCATAAAAAATACAATCGGTTTTAAAACCGGTTTTCTTTCTTTGAAGTCGATTGAAAATACAATTACAATGAAAATACAAGCACTTCGCCGTGACGAAACTTGTCACATAATTACAGTTAAACGACCCTTTTCATGTCACAGATATACTAGAGACGTTTACAGTCATAATAATTTATGCATTTATATTGATTCCTCGCAGTACTTGTTACGCTAAGTCATTGGAAATAAAAAACCAGGCCAGATAAATATCATTTGAATACAGTTTGAATGTTTATTGATCAGGTGAATTCAGTACTATTGTAATTTAGTACGTATGGCAGGGTCCAATTGCACAGATCAAATCAATTCATAATATGTTTTCTACCTTTGAAAATGTCATCCATCCATCCATAGTGTCCGCTGCTGGACATAGGCCTCCCCCAGGTGCCGCCACTCTGTCCGGTTCTGTGCTCTCTGCATCCAGCAGTCTCCCGCGACCTTTCGACTCCAGACACTGAGGAATATCAGATGAGAAAATACTTCATAGTTTCCCGTACGCTGCCCATCCGAGTTGGATTCTACGAGTCACCTCCCTCTCGAAGTTGGACTTACCCATCCAGATGGTTTGACCCAGGTATTCGTCTACGACCTCGAGAGGAGCGCCGTCAATAACTACCGGTATAGGTGTGACATGGACATTAGTAAATGAGTACGGAGCCTTTCAGGCCATATGCGTTAGTCATTTAAGTAGTTGTTAATTTTATAATACGCCTTTTTATACAGTATTTTCCAATACCCGATTTAAACTTCTATTTTGCTAGATTTGTTACGTAATCTGGTATTTTATTGTAGTAGCGGTTTGGCCCCTTTAAATAGTTTATGAGTAAATTTAGGAATAAGTAATGTATACTAAATTACCATTATTGCTAATTTTGACAAACGTTCGTTATTCTTCGTGATGTACCTCCATTATATTTTTATATATTTACTATGCACCATCGATTCGATAATGCTAGGAAACAGTTCTGCAAAGAACTCACCTCATCCTAAGTTGTAAATTGCCCGTATTGCTCGCTTTCAAATCACATAAAATATTCACTGATAGCCTAGTACTACTCTGGTTTCTGACACGGAAATTCCAAGATTGGAATCATTGATACTCTTTTTCGAATTAGGTTTGGGTTTTAGAAAGCAATGTTAAGGCAAGAATTGTGGGAGAACCTTTAAGACTGAGAGTTTTTCCATCAAGTTTTTGAAGGCTGTTGAAGTTTAGAAATACACATTTGACCAGCGCTGCCCACTATGACATTACCTTCCGCATTCAGACATGCGTCCCATTCTCAACAATGGTCTAGTAATAAGTTGTTGTATATTAAATGGGCTCGCCCGCATTACATTACTGCGCATAATATAAACGACAACGTAATTCGTCCGTAATTAAATTTATAATCGGATGTTATCAGGAAAATGATCGTCTTCTAATTATCATAATAGGTATAACTAACTTGCAATCGACATTGTGTTTATTTGTTTGAGTTTCTTTCACGTACAATCTATTAATAATCTAAATCAATTTTGTACACAGAATGTTGTACCACTCTTATAGGCTATGTACTATTACGCTATTTTATATTGGACATAAGCAATTAAATTAAAATAAGTATAAAGTCTTATTAAGCAATATTTTTAAACAACATATTGCTAACAATTTATAGCAGATATAAGCAATCTATTGCTAATAATTGTAACAGAATCTCTTTAGAATAGTTTCCTTCCGTCATACATGCACATCACGACCATGATAACTGATAAGTCGTCAATTCAAATTTGCATCGCAACTTAGTTTGTGTCTTGTTGTGTCGTGACGTATGCAAAGGACTAAGTCCTTTGCAATTTTCACTAGGCGACGTTCCCAGCATTCATAATAGACGTATATTGAGTCTATTGCATATCGAAACCTATAATTTTGTTCTATTTCAACAATTCATACGGTTTACGGTTTAAAATGTGTCTAGTGTGTGTTTTGATGCTTTGCATTTTTAAAGATCTTCACTTAGTCATCAATATTATTTAACTTTAATAATAATTTGTTTCGTTTGGAGAGGGACATTTGCTGGCTACTCTTGCAGGCGAGGTGACCATCTTAGTACTCAGAAGTAGCAACGCATGTAAGTACGATTTAAAAAGAAGTCGGTCTGTTCAGTCTGTTTGAGATGATATGTGTATGTATGAATATATGTATATCAATGAAGACTGCACCTACTTTTTAACTTCAGGTGGTCTGAATTCTTAATCTGCTTTCCTCATATAAAGAAGGTGTATAAGAGGGTTGAGGGTTACCATTTTGACAGTCGTTCAGAAGTTTGTATTTTCTATGTGAATTATAATTAGGGAAACTAATTATACTCCTCATATTTATGATTTTTTGGACGCCCAAACCATGCTCAATAAAAGGTTTCATTGTTGGGATAACTTAAGGAAAAATATTCCGTATATCAAAAAGGGCGCTACACGTGTACAACGATATTTCATTGTCAGTCACGCCTTAATTTAGTAGTCAAAGAATGGTCACAATTTTGATGACTTCAAAACATTTGTAAAGACGTCAATAGACATTTGTAAAGATGGGAGAGCTATAGTTCGACCGGGGAGATTTCACCGCCGCACTCATAATCCGGCGTAAAGCATTAATTGTGTTTCGGTTGGAGTTGTGGTTGTCGGCTACACTTTGAAGCGAGGTGACCATCTCAGTCCTCAGGAGTCGTAATGTATCTACGTTCGAGCTCAGGTAGGATTTCAGTCGTGTTTGTGGTTGTAGGTGGATGTCTATGGGTTGCGACTACTTAACATCGGTTTGCATGCTAATTTGTTACTCTTCTCATATAAAAACAACTTTTTTGGGGTTTATCCTCATTCATTATTTTTTCGTATTTCCACTACATTTTAAATTCGTGTATTCATACTCAAACGGCTCATATCATTCAAGTGTCTACTTTTGTCTATGGTGCGACAAACTAGCAGACGGACAAATATATAAAACAGATTTACAAGGGTTCCTTTATTTGTTTATATTTCTCATGATTAAAAATTTAATAAACTTGTATAGTGGATTAAAAACGATATTAGATAGTATATACGTCCTGGTAGAAACAGGGCTCTAGAAATTTTGTCGCGTACCTACTGCCGCCTTGTATGTGTACATCCACGTAACCGCATTTTCAATCTGAAATATTCCATCGTACATTGGAAATGTCAAAGCTCTCTCGGAAACACTTAACGCTGAATCCAATTTTTTCTTTGTAACAAAATATCTAAACTAAAACTGAATTCAACGCCTTGAGGTTGTAAGAAATGCCGACTGTAAAGAATATTTAAAAATAAACCATAAACAACTTTTTTCGTCTCTATGGCGTCTCGGCCTTCTGGCCACTTTGCCAATGACAAGCGAAAACCGTTAAAACGGGGAAATCAAAATTAATAAATAAAACAAAGGATCGGAAATTTTGAAAGGACAAACATCAGGAGAGTTTAGTGCAGGATGAAATATATAACATAAATAAAATAAAAGTAAATATTAAAGGGTAATATTATTCTTCGTTAAATAGGATGATAATATATTTTACTTCCATATTTCGTTTTTTCAAATAAAAATAGGTATAAAAATCTTAGCCCAGGATGTGGTGTAGTGCGTTACGAATAATTAGTAATTAAAATACATTTTTGCACTACCGACATAAATTAAAGACCTTGTTAATTTGCCACAACAATTTAGTAACTTCAAATACGTTATATCGAATACAAATAGTATGATTAACTTTTTGGCATAATTTCATCTTCATAACCCCAATGTACTTGTTTTTTTAAAGAAATGTTTATGACGTATTTATGCAGATCCCAAAGTTTTGAGACTTTTGTTTGTGTAACATCGGTTTATTAAATTTAGGGAGGTAAAGATATGTTAACTAGTAAGAACTGCTTTTTTCCGGCTCGCTTCGCATGTAGTGACAGCGTCCGAACATGATCGTTCGTACACGTCCCCACATCCCCAGCACGAAAGTTGTAATTCGCGCTATAATTACTTTTGTCTCTTTCACGTTGAGCTCGAGCGACCCGAAACACGCTATTGAATTTTATAACGCAAAAATGTTATTTATAAAAATACTCAGTTATGAAAACAAATCTGAATAGTTTTATTTTGTGTGTATTCTGCATTTTGCAGTTTTAAATGCTGTTTACCTTTTTTATTAATTAAAAGCTATCTCGAAATACATTTGGCTTAAATTGACTGATAGTTTGAAATACAACTTTATGTCTAAATGTTATATACTTTTACTATTTATTGTAAAAAGAATATATAAACGAAATTCATATGCATTCTTTAATAATACTGCCCGAAATTAATTTACGACTTTTAAGCCCAATTTTAAAATGTGGAGAAAATTACTTGCGAATTATTTTTTAGGTTATGCGGTTTTCATTGTTATGAAAAAACATAAAAAAGCAATAAATTAATTTTAGATTAGTAACTGTTAAATATATAATATTTTTACGGCATCGATTCTTAAGTTTCAGTGGAACAACATGGTTGACTCACTTATTCATAAGGAAACTCAATTAAGTCTAGCATTTTAGCACTCTAGGGTGGGTTTTAGGGTAGGTAGAGTATTTAGAAATAGTGGTCCTATTTTTAGGTATTTTATTTTGTATATAGATCACTTATTTGACGGTAACTTTGTTAAATTAATTTCACAAAAACAACAGCATTCGGTAACATGATGGTCTATAGATACACAATCCATGTCCGATACAATAGTGGTATTCTATTGAATAGACCAAATTTAATGTCTGGGTCGCCCGCGGAATGCAAAACGTCCATTCCGCTTATCCGTTTCCCTTTACAGGATTTATTTGAAACGGAATATTTCAATATTTTACATTGAATACCGGACCGATAGAGCTTATCTTAAAACTACTGAAAGCTTTTTACGCGAGCGCTTTACACATGTTGCACTCTATTTTAATTATCTTGATAATCTCTGTTCGGAAACGTGATTATGCTGTAAAGTGATTACTTCTTGTTAATGAATGTAAATAAATGATTCGACGAATGCTTATTCCCTATCTAAAGGTCGGAGTTGCATTAATCTAGCGAAGGCTTTTATATATACAATTTTTGGATTTACGCTGCGTTATTCAAGACAGCAGGTAAATTCAAGAGAATGTCAAAGAATTTTCAGAATCGCGTACAATAAATTGCTCAATATAATCCATGTTATATCGTAAGCGCTTCAGCACCCTCATGCAACGTGTCCTGGAGAGCTCCAACAGCATCCTAATCCAGCATCAAGGAAAGAATAGACTGCCCATATATGACCTATTGTAGTCAAATAAACATTTGAATAAGTAAATAGTAGAGTCTTTTTTCTATATAATAAATAATTATTATTATTGTATGCCATTTTTATTTGCATGGGTCCTAGATGTTTTTGGAACCGGTCATTTAGGAAGCTTGCGAATGAACACATGTCCAATATGTAGAGGCCTTTTTGATTGACACTGTTTGTCCTAGATGTTTTTTGGATTCGGACACTAGGAAGGCTTGAGTAAGGACATGGGTCCAACACGTAGAGGCCCTTTTAAGATGCATTAATGTTCGTGACCTGGTAACACAGACAGAAACCATTATAAGTGGAGAAAATGTACAAGACCCTGGGCCATTGGGTTGGACTATAATTAACGCGGGATTGATAATTAAGCTATGAGGAATTATTATCAATTGAATTATTATTGTTATTATACGGCCAATAACTGTAGTTCGGCCGGGGACGTACCACTGCCGTCCTCATAATCCACCATAAATCATTACTTGTGTTGCGGTTAGAGAGATGCGGTTGCCGGCAACACTTTGAAGCGAGGCGACCATCTTAGTCCTTAAGAGTAGCTACGTAGATTAATAATGCATATACGAGTATGTCCGACTCAAGGTGGGATTTCAGTTCTATAATACGTTGTTTACATATATCTGTAAGCTGTTACCAGAGTGGATTTAATTTTCGTTTGTTATTTCTTGAAAATAATTAAATATATTACGGTGCTGCAGAACAACGGTACAAAATATAACACATTAGCGACCTGACCCAGCTTCGCTCGGATAATAGAATTTATATTAACTTCAATTATTTTTCTTTATTACCTAGTTGCAAAAACATAAAAACAGAAAAATCTATCTCGAACGACGACTGAAGACTATATTGAATTTAATTGTTTAATTTCTCGCCCAATTTACAAAAAAATACTTGAAATAAAATATTTGAATTTGAAATTGAATAACTTAGTACGCACCAAAACCTTCCTTAGTAATCATTCTACCTTTTGTTGAAAACTGTAAGAAAATCCGTCCAGTACTTTTTGAGTTTATTATGAACAGACAGACAGACGCGACAGGGGACTTTGTTTTATAATATTTAGAGATAAACAAAGTGTTGGCATATCTGTTACACGCTGATTCAAATGAGACGACCTTACTGTATATTCTTTTTCGAGTTCAGTTACCTTAATATGCATATGAGTTCAGTATGCCAATGTTTCAATAATTTGCAAGTGCCCAGACACATAATCGCTGATAGCCTAATTTTTAAGATTCCGACCTCTCAAACGGGGTTTCGAAGCCTTGACGTGTACCTCTGATTTTTATGTTGTATGGGTATTTTTTATGTGAGGAGTTTAGCAACCGAGCTTGCAGGCCACTTGAGATAGTCGCTGCAGCCCACGGACGATCACATACAACCCTAAAGAGGGCTGGAGATCTACCTGAGCTCACATCTATATTTTTAATCCCGAGGAGGGAGATGGTCGACTCGCCTTTTACACTGACTGCAGCGCTCATAGACTAGATCGGGTCAGAATTGCAGAAGGTGGCACTAAACTGGAGCTTATTTCTCTAGACTGCAGACGCATGCAACTGTTTTGAAATATAGGCAGTTAGAAAGCGTTAATCGTGAGTACCCGTTATATAATAAAAATACACTATTCATTGCCTTTCTGTCTGTTTGTTGCCGCACCCATATTGATAGACAAATATTGCGTCTCTTATGAATATAATGAATACTTGTCAGACTTGTATTAAACGTAAACGCTATGATAAAGGTGTTAAGAGTTAATTATCGATTATATGTGTTTAAAGGGTTATGTTAAATCAATGAGTTTCCTATCACTCGTTAATCACCTCACACTCATTTATGATTGTATAATTATTAGATAACCTATTCGAAAAATATCTAGCCGTAATAAACATTATCTTTGTAAACAATACACTTGCCTCTAAGTTCAAATGTGAGATACAATCGCTATAAGTAAATGTTGTTGTGATGACGCCGTTCGTCTTGCGTTAGTATTGGCGTTGGGTTCTCCTTAAATTAGGCGGGTAAGGCCGCCGGCTCACCTCTCGTCTTGACCCGCCGCGGAACCAACCAAATGTTTACATTTACCAGCGTATCTCAAACGTCGATTGCTGATTAAAGCTGTATTAAAATGAAGTCACAAAATGTATATCCTGTCTCCTTATAACGTGCCTAAATATTCTTTATTTATTGTTATCATGTAACTGTCCTTAATTTGTTATCTAAAAATAAATTTATTTTCGCAATGTGACGACATTTCTTCACAATTGTTACAATAAAAAAATGTCTTGCTATAACCTCTTAAAAGGAACAATTTAGATATTTGGTAAATCAGAGCACAATTATCTAAAGATGATACATGAAATTACAGAGAAATTTAACCACTGCCTCTATGTTCTTAAAGCAAGAAATAATCAATTATTCGTTCTTTTAAATCATTATATCGAATAAGCTAAAATTAAACGGTTCTGATGCATGCTGAATTTAAAATATAGAAGTAAGTCCTCAGGTTACAAATAAAAATGAGTAAAATAAACGTTTGGGCACTAGTAATTTATTGTACACACTTAATTATTCTGTATAGAACGTGTAAATAGACATTGAGAAGCGCTGGAGATGCGGTGACGCGTGCCCCTCAAGGCAAACTGCCGAAGCCTGGCCGTCGTCAGCGTACTGTCCTTTCCGTGTCCCGCCGAGTGCTCATCAACTACGATTATCCCATTTTAATTTTGAAACATTTTTTATCTGTGCTATCTAAAATGCTTGGCAGCTTTACTCGCGGCAATTAAGATTACCGTTAAAATACGGGCGTGACACAGATTGAACGCGGGTCGCGCGGCGGGAGGCATATGTAAAAAAGCCTGCGCACGCGCACGATGCGCAAACGCACATTGAGATGTTTGGCGTCGCGTTGTTGACAGGCACGCTCCTTGTGCTCGCCGATGCGCGAATTTACGAGCGCTGCGAGCTCGCGCGGGATTTATTAAACCTCGGTATCAGTAAGGAGCATCTGGCTACTTGGGTTTGCATTGCATTTCACGAGTCTCGTTTCGATACCGCCGCTCGCAACCCCTACAGTGGTGACCACGGAATACTGCAAATAAGTGAACTTTATTGGTGCGGCGCGGGCAAGGCTTGCGGGCTACCGTGCTCCGCCCTTCGCGACGATGACATATCGGATGATGTCGAGTGCGCTCTTCGAGTTCACGAGGAGCACACCCGCCTACAGGGAAATGGTTTTCTGGCCTGGGTAGTGTATCCCTTGCATTGCAAACACAATGCAAAAAAATACCTCGCCGACTGTGAAGGTTCAGTGAAAACATCTTCAGTGAGACCATCCGGAAGAACTCGTGCTATGAAAAGTCAGAGTCGTAATATCACCACATTTTCATACAACCCTAAAATAGACGAGTTACTGCCGCCATATTTAGCAGTCAATTCATTCTTACGAGGAGACTATGAAAAAGAATTTGAACAGAACTACAACAATAAAGTAAAAGTCAATTGGTTAAACTATAAAATTGATAACATTGATGAGCTTAAGCTACCAGTTTTTAATCAAAAGATTAAGGGGGAATATACAACAACAACTTGGCCGACAACAACAAGAATAGCAACAACAACAACAACAACAACAACAACAACAACAACAACAACCGAATCGCCTCTGCCTAATATAAAACCTCCTTCTCCTAGAAGAATAGAATCAAATTCGTTTCGACGAAGAAAGATGCGTCCGCTCGAGACAGTTAAATTAAGTGAAACAACCGATAATACTTTAAATACCATGTTAACATCATCAATAGCACCGGAAAACGTTTATAAATTATCAACAGAACATAACGTGACACAGGAGAGTTTACTTTATTCTACATCTACGTACGTTATCCCTTTAACAAAAACAACAACTACAATTAAACCCACAACAAAGAAACTTGAGTTGTCTTCTTCCTCTACTTCTGATATGCATCAGAAAAATAAAACAACAGCATTACCCATTATTCAATCAAGCACTACTGTTCGGACTACAGTAGCATATAACGTGTATACAAATGTCAATGACAGAAAATTTCCTACAGTTACAGAAAGATCAAGTCAAGACGTATCTACAACGTCTTCAATATATCAAAAACCTATGCATCCTAATACATCAATAGATAAAGACTCTCCAACATCATCTGATAATATTACTAGAACGGAATCATTAAATAAATCATATTCGAATGTACCTACAACAACTTTACGACCTTCGACTACTCCAGGTCGTAGTAAAACTGACTCATTTAAGTTCGAACAACACAAATCACAGATAACGTCGACGACTTCGAGACCACAAACAAGAACTTGGCCTACATGGAGAACGACTTCAGCGCATAGGACATCGACAACGTCTACGACATCAAAGCCTTCATCGAGAACATGGAGAACCAATAACTTCTGGTCTAGTCGTTCAGTGGCATTTAATGGAAATAGTTCATCTAAGAAACCGAGTAGTGAATCGACGACTTCGGTCAAACCACCGGCAACAACTCAAAATTGGCGCGTGTCCAAACCATTGTCATCACAATTGCCGTATTCGAATAACAATACTCCTTCAACAAGAAACCTCTTAGCGCAATCCACTACAGCGAAACCTCGTTCAACTTGGCTTGCAGCCAACTCTCGGTCAACAGCCAGTCCTGTCACAGTGGGTCCAACAAGCACCATTAGCACAAGTATAGTAACATCAACAGAAACGCCCGCACCGACCACAACCAGGACCACGCAGTCGATATTCGATTTGTACTTGAACCCAACCAAACGACCGAAGTTACCCATTTTTAGCCTTCCGCCTTTTAAAAGAAGCGCCTATAGTTTCAGAATATTTGCCGGAGGCACCACCACACTTGCACCTTCGTTTACTAGAGAAGACCCAAATAATGGAACAGCAAAAAATCAAACTATAAGGCAAGCTTGGCAAAATACATGACGATCGTTTTGCATATTTCCAATCTTATAATTAAAAAAATAAATGATTACTCATTTTGTATTGTACCCATGATAATTGTAACGATGTTGCTCATGTGAAACCAAAAAAATACTATTTAAATAAAAAAATATTTTCTTTGAATATTTTTATTTAAAATAAACATAATTTTTAATTTGGAAATTGTTACTGATTTCATAAAACAGCGTGCCAACAAAGCAATTATTATAATATGTAATAAATATATTGTATATGCCAACTAAGAATTCATACATTAAGTATAAACAATATTAGTCAATAATGTTTTAATTTGTTACATATTAAACTAGCGTGAAATGTAAAATATATTCTAATTCCGTATTATCATTCAATATCGACATTGATAATAAACACTTTGCATAGTTTGTGTTAAGCAAGCTATGACATAAATACGATTGTAGGAATTTATATTCTCAAATATACACGTATTTTATTTAAAATAAATATGTTATACCTATTCCATATTGTAGTTTCCTCGGCATGCTAATAAATATTGCATTAATTTGAATTTCTTGTTATATCTAAGTTATATTATAATTAGAAGCTGGCGAGCGAATTCATTTTAGTTTCAGTCAAAGAAACATTTATTTATTTATATAATCTATTTTTTGTCAGAAAATTAGCAAACGAGCACGCAAGCCATCTGGTTCAAAAGTCGTGTTTGACGTTGCAGCTACATGCTTAGCTACCCTTGAGTACTAAGAAGGTCGCTTCGCGTGTAGTCGTGTTCGCAAATCACACGTTTCGCAGCGGATTGTAAGTGGTGATCTCTCCGCGTTTGAACAGTGATTTTGTCACCAAACAAGTTTAGTAGTCTAGTATGTACCCGACTTGTATCGAAGAATGTCTCGAAAATAATATTTTACACGTGAAAATATATGTAGGTTCAATATACAGACATTGCTAATTATAGCACCTCCCCGATCGACTACATATTCCACAAACGTTCAAAATGTTACAATTGTCCATATAAAAAAATAATGAAAACCTACCAAATCAAATCGTTTCTTATAAAATAAAAATAATTCATTTACAAGATCAATTCTATCACAAATCAGTAGCCACACCAATTTGTAATTAAATAAATATATTCCACAGTAGTGTACAACAATATAATATAAAAATGTTTCATGGTAAATAACTGGTTTTTGGCGGAACTAAATTATATATAATATAAGTAATAAATCAAATTTATTTTATAGTGGCAACTTGCATCAACTTATGACCTTTGAAATAAAACATTACTATGTTGTCAATCCAAAATAAGAATTAATTCTCAATCAATTATGTCTTCTTCAATGTTTGTTTGTTATTGTAAGATGTAACAATGAACATTTATTTATATAAAAACAGACAAAGGTCTCTCGATCTAAACAGAAACGAAATTATAATTAAAACTTGGTTCATGAACTTTATCATTGATATGTGGACCACTGGCGCCTTAAGGTTAATGATTATAATTAAAATTCATATTATGACATCTGCGGAAAGCCAGCCGGCGCTCGATACAACTCGTTACACCGGTTCTGTCTGTAGTATCTTTATTTTCATAAGATAAAAAACAATTAATCAATAAAAAATATGTCTTAAAAAAATTGACGAAAAGCTATAATGTAAACGTTAAATATTAAAAACAAAAAATCTACACAAAATGCGTATTAGATACTTAACTATTCTGGTGTAGCATGTACAATTGGTATTTTGAATGTCACACGTATCCTAGTAATTCTGCTGGTACTTACAAAATGGATTTTCTTATTCCATCGATTAAACCGATTTAGACTTTTTTATTTGAAATGGTTTTCTCGCTTATGACTTAAGGTCCCGTTCAAATCTGAAGAGACAATCATCAAGATTAGAATATGGGAGATTAAATTACAAATGAGAGTTTAGTTTAGGTAATATTTGAGTAATTATTATAAGTATTATACATACGGACGCTAATACATAAGGATATATTGATGTAATAATCAGATGTAATAATAAGTAGTTTCTTTAGTTAAAATTATTATCTTACCTACATTAGCTCCTATAGTACTTACAATAAATATAGTTTGATCTATTATTAGGCTTCTATTTATTTACCTAATAATTAATTAAACACAGATTCAGTTTCATATTTTGAGTATTTTCAATAGATAAAATATAATATATACAGAAATGTGTAAAGAAATATGTAAAATTAGACATCATGCTAAGCAATATTTTTATATCACTTGCTTTTATAATTTGATTGTATTTTTACTCATTAAAATACCTGTTTCATTACTAGGCACGAATCTTTTTTCAGAATGAGAATATTTTAGCTGAACAAGTACGAATTGATAGAGCGCACACACCTTTGATGCACAATTCTTCACGATGTTTTCCTTTATCGATAATATAAATGATCATTTTTAATGCGTCACATCAAAAGCAAATACTTACCAAGGAATCAAACCCCGGACTTCTCATATTATAGCCCGGAATCGTACTCTTAAGCTTATTATTATTTATAAATATTTTCATAAAAACATATTTCTTTCATAACAAATGTGAAATGTTATTTATCATAGGAAATGTGTTACTACAAAGTGGACGACTACACAACACAAAGATGAGTTTAAAGCTATATTTTATTGAAAGACAGAAATATTTTATACTGGACTTTTTCATTTCAGAATACACATTTTGTGAACAAATAATGTTATAAGCCACTTTTTGTTTTCACAGTTTGAACAATACAAAAGCTCTCGCGTAGTTTCTAAATGCTATTTTCGGTTTAGCAGTAGATTTATAGACTGCGAGTCAGCAAAAATTTTTAATCAGTTCCCTCCCAGAAACTCGTGAAATGCCTCAGAGGTGCTACATGAAGTGGTGTAAACGTCAGCTGGAGCAAGGAAGGCCGTCTAAGTAATTAGAAAAAATGCCGCCCATTAGACCACCACTCTTTATCTGACTGAAGTTTACGAGTTTTACGAGTTACCACCCAAGAAAGTACGATTGACGAAATTTGCTACTAACTCATTATTGCATTTGAAGTTAACAACCTAGAGGTGTCTAAATACGAACACATACAAATAAATAGATAGAACGAACAGAGTATAGAGTAGAGGGGTTGTGAGATGGCGTGGATTCCGAATGAAAACCTTATTTTAATACTTTACTTTTTCAAAGGTGGGAAAACTATAGTTCGACCGGGGAGGTACCACCGTCGCTCACATAATCCACGTACGTAGATACGTTGCTACTCCTGAGGATTAAAATGGTCGCCTCGCTTCAAAGTGTAGCCGGGTACTGCACCTCTCCAACCGATACGCAAGTAATGCCTTACGGCGGATTATGAGGGCGGCGGTGGTACCTCCCCAGTCGACCTATAGTTCTCCCATCTTTAAAGTTATAACAATGACACAAAACATATATAATATATATATGTTTATGTAGGCAGCCGCGTAATATTCGTACATTTCTTCGATGACGAGAGAACAACTCCTGAACTACTAGTAAATGTTGACAAATTTTCCCTTTAATTAATTTAATAATTACCTAAGTTTAAAAAAAACGCAAACCTAATTAGATCTGAACTCTTTAAATATGGGTCAAAATGGATATCGAAAAAGCTTTTCGGATATCACTACGATGGTTGACGCCGCTAATTATATTGAAATAAAATAGAATACATTTTTTCATATTTGTATATTGTACAAAACAATGGAATCAAATCAAACACTCACTCATTCGTTAGTAAGCTTTATTCGACAATTAAAAGTCAATAGGATGACATGTACTTACGTGTGTATCTATGAGAAATGTACTTCATAACCGAAGCGGGCCAATCAATCAATTTTATAGGTCAAGTGCGGTCCTCACTATTCAGAAAAAAATGTTCCAGATTGCACTAAAAAGGCATTGAACTGTACTGAGCCTCTAGTACAAACTACGAAGTTTATTCATCATTAATCACGCTCGCTTTTTACATTGGTTTGAAAGGCACTACAAAATCGTGGAAATATGTACAGCAAACTGGGTATTTTATCTTCCGTTTAATCATCGCTATTAACATTAGTCATAGACAAACGAGTCAGTTGAATCGTCTGGCAATGATCATTGACCACAGTATTCTATGGTTATTGCATACAAATATCCTTTCTCGGGAAGACTTTAAGGGCTAATGGATGGTCACATGTCTTCTGTCAATAAGCAATCTCCAAAATCTAGGGTAACAAAAAAACTTCGCCCAATTATAGTTGCATTGATCGAGGTGGTAGTATAGTTCGACCGGGAATATACCATGTAGTTCTTATAATCCGCCGTAAAGCAACCTTTGTGTTTCGGTTAGAGAACTGCGGTTTCCGATTACACTTAAAAGTAACCATCTCAAAGCTCATTAGTATTAACTACGTAAAATCTACGTAAAAATATTTATGTCAAAAAAGAAAACATTTCCCGTACTGGAACAGTTAAACGTTATGTGTTTCTGTGCACCTGTGCACCTGTCTATCTGTCCATTCTTTTATAAAAATAAATGTGTAAATGTTCATTCGAATTTCTTCTCCGATATTCGAAATCTCTGTAAAGTTTTTGCCGATTGTTTCGAAATCAAAATTTTAACGCAAGTGTCAAAACAAAACGTATTCGCACACGTTCTCAGTTTTACCTGTAACGGTGAAAATATTTTTTCAATTTACAAGACTACACCACCGCAAAGGGGTACAATGCAAATAGTAGTGTGATAGTTCGAAACTTAACTGTTTCAAAATTTTATACATTTGGTAACACGTGAAATTTCTAGATCGTTTAGGTATAAAAAGCAGCCCTACAAAGTCTTACCCCTGTCCTCGGTGGTCCAGTCAAATTCGGTCTATTGTGTCTAAAGTTAGCCCGAACAGTTAGATAAAGTATTATAATACTTGGCGAGTTTCAAGCCAGTTTAGAGCGAAGTGCGAAACAGTTACTTCTCAAGAGGATCGAAATACTAAATAACTATGTTTATATTTTACCTAATATTATACAAACTGTTAAATCACGTTCTTACAAATTATATCGATAGTTATAAAAAAAATAGAGACTTTTTATTTGTAATAGTAGAACGTAATAACAGTAAAAGCAACGCATATTTTGTACGCCCGTATGATTTGAAGCCCTCGACATACCTATTGGTATGCCAGCTGCATTAACATTAATCCAATTTAACCTTCTTTGTATATTCTTGTCTAGCCGTGTTTAAACCTTGAATATTTTTCCGAAAATCATAATGAAATGGTCATTATTATCGATACAGTTACCAAATCCACATTTTGTTTATTTTTGTCCATGTTGCCGCGTGATCTAAACACCACTTTGCCAATTTCATCTTGTTTTTCTTAATTCTTATTTTATGATGTAACATTTATCCGAAGCTTGAACAAATATATTTCTCTTTTCTTATAATGTCCACCGCTCCCATAATACATCGGAAAGTAGTACTTGTAGGTGTAGCAACGCATTTGTACACGACGTCAGGAAAGACTTTAGTACTGTTTTGATTATAATCGTGGATATAGACGAGCTGTAGAGACTATTTAACATTAAATGGCCTTCAAGCTTTTGTTCGCCCGTATTCTACACAGATTTGTACGTACATCAAAGGTGTGTACAAGGCACAAAGGTAGCGCCAAGATACACTAGTGTTGAGCCGCAAGGAAAGTTTTAAATCAAATAATAAAAGCTTATATAATCCTTTTTCCTGTTGCTGTTAAAATGTAACACGCTTTTATTTCATAAAATTATTTTAACTCAACATGAAGGCTTATTTTGAAATAATTTTTTTTTTCGTTTATCTTTTTTTAATTTATGATGTTTTCATAACGATTACCACCGAAAAGATGAATCTTATTTATTTATTGACGTCCGTCATATTTTTTATATATATGAGATTACGGTGCGATAATTTACTAATTCTGTTTCGCTCACCAAACCGTTTTATTCGATACCCATGTTATAAGGGTTACTGTAGAAATTATAAATGTCTACTCTGCGGCAGCCGCCATATGGTATTTACAATGACGTCACTTTGTTTATTGCGTTTTCTTCACCAAGTTCTTTCATTTGACACCCATATCATAAGGGTTACTATGAAAAATAAATCTCCAATTTACTTACGTTTATTATTATTATATATTTATTTAGTTTCTTTCATCAAGCTCTTTCATTTGATACCCATATCGTGTACTTTACGCGGAAATGCTAATTCGCTATTTTCCGGCGGCCGCCTAATTAGATCTAAAATGAAGACATTTAAATAATCTTTCATTGTTACGGGAGTCAACAGGGCGTGTCAAATTTTAGCCTAATACTTTCCCTACTTGTATTGTATTGTATTGTATTACTTGGCGTAACTCGCTTGCGGCAAGTAGTGATGTGTTTACATCGACGCTATAACACTGAAGGCGGACATTAAGTCTGTGTATGCTACACAAATGCTAAAAAATATAATATTTTTATGAATTGTCGGCGCATCTCCAATCTAGAAAAAGAGCTCCAGTTTAGGGCCGCCTCCCGCAACTATGACTCATCTAATATGTAAGCGCCGCAGCCTAGTGTTAATCGGACACTGCAGCGAGTCAATCTGGCGAGATTTGTCCACAGACACCGCAACAGTTAAGTAAAAAGTTGCGTGTGATACTGTGAATCAATATCACCCTAACCATAAGTGTTTCTGAAGCATAAGGGTTGTAACGCCTTATGCTATGCAAAAAATATATGTTAAGTAGTCACTGCAGCCTATTTTCGGACATTTCCAACTTTATTCGGCGACTTCCCCAGTACTTATACAAATTACGCCTACATTTCGTTAACGTGATTCAGAAAGTTGTACAGCGCCATCTAGTAATTATTCTAAAAGCTAGGTTACC